>CM070074.1:36481867-36560827 GCA_036250285.1 Pyrocoelia pectoralis
AATTAATAAATGTTGGTTTTTGGTAACTTTTGAATCACAGTTCTTGAATATTTAACATTTGATTGGTGGTATTCTACACACTTCACATTTGTTCCCTGTTTTCAGGATTACTTACTGGTAACGACAATCTGCTCTTAACTACTGAAAATTCGTTACTTCTGTAGTGTCTTAATAACGGAATAATTCTTAGGCCGATCGACACAACTATCGTAACCTACCGCGCAGATATTATACATGAAAGGCATTGTTAACTATCTTCTCAACTAGAAATTATAGTGTTTTCATTTACATTGACACCCCGTATATTTTTACATATTTGGAAGGCGATTTAATTTACGCATCGATAAACTATAGGTATCCCTATACCTATCTTTAGCGGTTTTGTAGTTATTAACACTTTTTATCTAATATTGATTAAAACTGCACTTAAAACCTATGCACATTTGAAAGTAGTAGGGTGTTCGATTTGACAAAATGACTTTTTGGTTGTTTGAAGTTTTTTTAACTTTGCCACTAATTTTGAACGCCCTGTATAATCTGTGATAGGTTTGCAAATACATTTTGTGAACCCTTATGGTTTTACTTCGTGTTTGTAAAGTATGAATGTTTTGCGTTCAAAGAAGAGCAAAAGGTGGGCTATTAAACATCCCTCCGCAAAGCGCAAATTTTTCAAAAAAATCATAATATCTCAAAAACAGTTGAAGATAGGTATAGGATAATCTAATACAGATTAACGCAGAATCGATTGTATAATCCAAAAATGCAATAATATACAGGGTGTTCCATTTAAAATAAGAAGATGAATGGCGATTTCCGGTCTTTCCGGAAGTTGTACAACATCGACAATATTTTAGAACAAAAGAAGGCTATGGGTTATCCTTAACCTGAAAGTTTCAAATTCATAAGTTGTAAGGGACTCCAGAAACTTCTAATGAACGGGTTCCGTGGTATACCCTGTATAGTACAGTCAATTTAAACACAAAAATATAGATACAAACATGGCAAAAATCCTATGTTAGGTTTGCTTTTTTCATGGTATTAGATTCGGTCCCAGTAGGAAATACTCAATTTTGCAACTTCGAAAAACTTGTGGAAACTCTGGGGGGGGGGGCACCAAAAACCGCGAGTTTTTCGAACTTTTTTCAGATTTAGCCTCGTAGCTCAAAAACTACGAGTTGTAGTGCAAAGAATGTGATTATAGTCGGGGAACAGCACCCCGAAATTCGATCATTTAAAACACGTACTGTGCACTCGAAGATATACATTTTAAAAAATATGTACATTGTGGGGAATGACCTTACGGATTCAAATCCGGAGGGCTCCATTAAATTCGCGATTGCAAAAAAGAATAAAAAAATATTTTCCGATTATTTTGAATGATCTTAAAAAAACTATTTTTTGTGTTTAACTCGCGATTGTGACGCCATTTTTGAATATTTTTTCAAAATTCTTTCACCATACGAACGCCCAATCATTGTAAATTGTAACGGTACATAAGATTATTTTTTTTTATATAGAATTTGTCAGAGTATTTAAAAGGAGGGACGGTACCAAAACTGACGTGAAAATTTCAGCATCGAGAAAATTTTTGAACGGTTGAAGATAGGTATATGATTAATCGAGACGAAATATGCCCATATGAGTACGAAAGTTTTTGGTGAAAAGAAATTTTCACTATTGCTAATGGTTTACGAGATACGATTTTTTATGTGGAACGCCGATGCGCACCGACCGCGCAGTCGTTTCACGGCCCTCACAATAGCAACCTTATTATACAATCTAGCCCTACTGGATTAACGATGGGCATTACTTATCACAAAGTAGCCACTACTTTGTGTTACTTATGTGTTTTTTAGTGTTTTAGTGTTTAGTTATTTGCAAATAAACGCTTGAAAATGAAAATGTTTCATAATTTCTTCTTCCATCGCCTTATTAAGATTACCAAAATGATATTTCGTGTATACATATAGATTCAAAATTTAATTTTCTACAACTTTCATTATATGCACTAAGTACGTAGAATCAATAGTTTTCGACTTATTATTGATTTTATTATGCAAAACGAGCAGCGATTGTGTCTTGTGAAAAGGTTTAAATGATTATATCTCTGTCAATATTAATCGTATGGAAATGTTTAAAACCGAAAATTATTTGTAATTAAATTCTCTACAACTTTTATTTGAAGCGTTTTGTGATACGAATTGCCATTGTCGAGATATAAGCGAAACACGCGCGATGCGCGCACGTCTTACCGTTTCGCCGCAAAACAGTCGACATTTCAAAAAAATCTATCTCGGCTCCTATTGGTCGTAGAAACAAAACTAAAACATGAAAATGTGCGGAATTTTGTCGGCTACAACTTTCTTAACGGTTTTGTTTTTGATAAGAATTTAAAACTCTACAACCACAACATCTAACCAGTTCGTGATACTCGGGCAACCGATGAATGGGTTACTTCGATCGCTACTCCTTTTGGAATGAAATGTTACAACTTACAATGGACTTCGTTTCTACAAATATGACTAAATATTGTAACAGAAAACGACGATTTCAATGTTTGTGGTCTGTACATACACCATAAACCCTGATATTCCACATTATGCATACTCAGTACTCTTAAGGCGGCGTCGTAGATACTGAATCGTCTATTCACAGGTAGTCCCTGGCAAGCCGTTAAAAGTGTTAAAACGGCTATGCGGTCGGTGCGCACCGGCGTTTCACACAAAAAATCGTATCTCGTAAACCATTACCAATAGTGAAAATTTCTTTTCACCAAAAACTTTTCCACTCATTTGGGCATATTTCGTCTCGATTAATCATATATCTATCTTCAACGGTTCAAAAATTTTCTCGATGCTGAAATTTTCACATCAGTTTCGGTACCGTCCCTCCTTTTAAATACTCTGACAGATTCTAGATATAAAAAAATAATCTTTTGTGTATATCGTTAAAATCTGCAATGATTAGGCGTTCGAATGGTGAAAGAATTTTGAAAAAATATTAAAAAATGGCGTCACAATCGCGAGTTAAACACAAAAATAGTTTTTTTAAGATCATTCAAAATAATCGGAAAATATTTTTTTATTCTTTTTTGCAATCACGAATTTCATGGAGCCCTCCGGATTTGAATCCGTAAGATCATTCTCCACACTGTACATATTTTTTAAAATGTATATCTCCGAGTGCACAGTACATGATCGAATTTCGGGGTGCTGTTCCCCGACTATTAGCTTTTTTAAACTAGACTAAATTTGCTACCATTTAAGCCTAACCGGAAGTCTGTAAGTAAATAGTTTCCGAGATACAGCTCTTCAAAAATAGGCAATTTGTCCCTAAATCTGTTTTTTAACGTATCATCCATGATTCGAGCCAGATATTGCCACAACGATGTGCCCTACGACCCTTGTCATGGAGCAAAAAAATTGTAGGACGTTTTATCACCTTTTATTTAAGCATAGATGCATTCCTGTAGCCCTAACACTTCTCGAGAAAAAGACGGAAAACCGGAAAACAGTGAAATCGCTACGACTCCACATATAGGTACGCGCAATATATGTCAGTGAACTCTGAACTCTTGTTTATATTATTGATGTATGTAAGATACAAATAGCATTAATATGATTAGAAGACATCTTCTGATTATTCTTATTTAGCCTAGTCAACGAACGCTCAAAAAGGGCTTGTAGACAGACTTTTTGATCCTAAAGATTTTATTTCTGGGATGTGTTTGGAGGTGTTTGGTGATGATTATACAACTTTTTGATGGGGAATTTTGAAATGTTATTTTTAATTATGTTTTGAACAATTTTACTCACTTCCAGCTTGATGTGAATTTATGTACCTTCACTCTTTTTCTGTCTAATTTGACCGGACTATAAACGATCTAGTTCACATTATGATGTGATGAGAAAGAAAATAGCTGCTCTTCAATCACAATGTCATAATATCGAATCAAATATTAAGCTTGGTATAAACGAAATTGGAGAATACTGCGTACATTTGAGCAATTTTAGTATCAAGGGGCTAAGATTTACATTTCATGGAAATATACATTGCATTTTGTTCAAAATATCCCTGCATAGTCGACAAATCCTTATTATGAGTTTCTGGTAAAAATATAAACACAAATATAAAACCAATCGCACATACAACTCCATAAAAATATTGTACACCAGATATTCCGCCGAGTGAGTAGCATAATGGATGAAAACTCTGAAGAGCACCAAATAACATGAAACATAACACTGCGGATATTAAATTAGAGGCAAGCCCACGTATTGGCAAAGGAAAAACTTCTGAGGTTACCGTAAGAGGTATACTAACGAGTCCCGTCAGAAAGAAAAAATACAATATCATCATGCATAATGGCACCCAATTTGATGTCGTGGTACCTGAAATTGTTATCGTTAGCAATTTTCTCATGTAATTAATGATATACCATCTTGAATCCATTTTGTATACATTCCAGATACTATCATACAAATCGCCATCCCTAGGCAACTAACCATTAAGAGAATGCGCCGGTTGAATCGCTTCATCAACCATATTTGAATTATCGTCATACCTAATCGCATAGTTGTCATGTATACTGAAGCCAAATAAGGATCAAATTGGGTTCCGATACTCTGAATTAAAAGTATGGTAGTAGAAGGAAAATGTTTTTTTAAACTATGTACATTGGAAACATAAAAAATGTATATTTACCTCAAAAAATATTATTGCATTCATCATTATCACATGTATACCAGAAAACTGTTGTATCATCACTAATGTTCCCATTATTAAAAGTGGTTTATAACCAGTCGGAAGCGCAAATTGTTTGAATGTCCATACAATCTTGCTTTTTAGATTAAAGTTTTCTTGTTCAACTTCCCGATTTTGAGAAAGATCCAATTGATCTAAGGATTCGATCTAAAATCAAATGATTTAAAAGGCCTAATAGGTGGGTTGGTATTTGAATCATTGCAACAGAGATTTGAAGCATTTCAATGCCCTTTTTGTTAGCCATTTTATTTAGATGTTCTTTTGGACATTTTTCCTTAATGGACATTTGACTTATTACGAATTTAGCAATACCTCATAATTTTGGTGATACTTGTGGAACCATTGAAAGGATTTTTGTGCGTCATTAAATTTCCCTTTTTTAGCAAGCCACAGTGGACTTTCGGGAATGAATAGCACACATATAAATGATATTATAGAGTAAGTAACTGCCAACCAAGCGATTGCGCGCCAACTCATTACCCATCCTTTTAAATAGGTAATTAATAAACCTAATAATTTCTTCATATGATTTACATAAATTTGAGTAATATCGTTATACTAACCCGCATTATAAAATGAAGAAGATATACTTTGAAGAGCTCCTCTTATTTTCGGTGTACTTGTCTCTGTAGTGTATACCATTGAAGGTATAATCACCAAAGCTTAAATATTTGACAATTAATGTTTGTGGTTTTCTCGCCAGGTTATAATACTTGCAGCAAACCCGGTTATTACTCGTCCTACTAACAACATTGTGGTGCTGTTCGCTGTGGCAATTATAACCCATCCTAAAATGTGTGGTACAACCGATACTTGTAAAACCTTTAATCGCCCTAAGCTGTCGGTCATTACGCCCGTTACGATACTTCCAAACGGCATTATTAATGCTACCGAACTCGCTGAGGAAATCATGAATTGAAATAATTAATATAATATAATATTCACTTACTAAACCATGTTCCTTCCGTTTCTGTCATAACAATTGCATCAGCATCTTTACTAAGCACGGCTTCCGATAGCTGAGGTATTAAAATTGCTGAATATGCTGTACCTAATCCTATTAAAAGTGATGAGAAACTAACGGCAGTTGCAGCAATGATCTAGAAGACATAATTCAATGTACCTATACTTTTTATTGTTTTCTTACTTCTGGTAATACCAACTTAACAAGTTGAAATTTTGAAACACTTCGATCTCTAAAAGGAATATTGTTTAGTTCGTCCATATCACAAATGGCGGAAAATAAACTATAGCTCGTAGATACTTAAAGTCAGAGGTTAACTATTATCATAATAGAAGTCTATTATGCTATTATCTGCGAGATAAAGATGCCCTAACCGAATTACCTACTTTTATTTATTTATGGAATCTACAGTCAATAGATACAAATATATTCCAATATTACGTATTAATGTTCAGATTTTTCATTTAGCTCAATTCTCCAATTCAAATTCTTGAAATATTCGGGACAATACTCAAGAGCACGTACATTTGGGTGAAGTAATGCGGAAGTAGAATATTCGAAAATCAGTCAGTCCCACATTTGCATAGTGATTGATATTTACTTCGTAGAGAAAATTGCTATTCCATACTGTCTCTTATTGCTGTTTCAGGTACTGAAATATATTCATACTCAACAATTATTGATCTTGAAATACACTTTTGTTGACATAGTGCTCACGCCATAATTGACCAATTGGAGTAAGATTTAAAATCTGTTTCATTACCTTGATAACTTATTCAAAAATTTATTGTATCCCCGATTCCTGTTAGTAGGTATCTGAATGTTCTTTTAGCTCCCATTCAGCGTTCCCCACTTGGATTATTCAAATATCTGATCTTGGCCAGCTTCTAACATATGAGAACGAAATGCAATTGCAGCACACCAACGTTATTTACTGTTAAAGGAGGTGACAGATTGAACACATGGTTTGTGGGCAGCATAATTCACATTTTATTGGTGTCAAGAATTTAAATATTTTTTTCCTCATTTGGTTTTTCTCGTTAAGCAATTCATTTAACTTATATTAAATCTGTAATCCGTAAGGTATAAGTGGAAGAGCAGGTCACCCCCTGGGGTACTTGCTGAACTTTGCCTTGAGAATTCCTAAAAATGAACTTTCATTTGTTAAATACTATACCTATTTAAGTTTTGTTTTGTAAGGTACTTGTTTTCTATTTTTTTGGAAATTAAAGACAATGGTCGAAGCTACATACTTAATACTTAATAACTTGGCAACCGCACATCCAATATCAAAAAAAATTCAGACGTGATACAAATATGGTTGGTGGATACATGAAGGGAAAAAAATACAGAGTGTGCCATTTAAAAAAAAGTAACATTTTCCTGCCAGGTGAAAATGTAACATACTGTAGATATAAAAATATTTTTAAAAGATGCACAATGCAAATCAAAACCACCTTTATTTGAAACTTTTTTCTGTATCTTCAACCGACAGTCTGTATATATGTTTCCTATAGAATTATTGTAGTCTTATGATATTGGTCCATTTCCGGGCATTGTTTAAATAATTAAATAGAGAAATTGGTCAGACTGACAGAATTATTTGAATTAATTGATTATACAGTATTGAAACCACAGTTTTTGAAGCACAAGTAGGTGTTTTCATTTGCGAATTTTATTGAAATTACTTTCTGTACTTTCTCTTATTTCCGTTTATTTCTTCTTTTTTGGCATTCTTACATCGCAAGATGCACATAGCTCAAGATTGTAAATTATAAGTGAAATTGTAAGAAATTTTGTGCACAGAGTATTGTATAATTAAATAATAGTTCGTGAATCATTAATGTGTCATTATCATTACCTATTTTAGGATAAACAGGTAGAAATAATAGTCCTCTTTGAATTGTAAAATTTCAGCTTGTTGCTCTTGTGACTTTTGTTTTGATCAAATAATTTTTGGTGTACTCAATCTTCATAGATTCATAAATCAGTTATCATTTGGCTTTAATGATAACAAGAACAAAATTGAAATACTAGCCCAAAATACTTAAAATATGATTTTATGGTAAATTTATTATAATAGCATCTTCTTATGTCAATTTAAAGCAGAACAGTCAAATGACATTATAAAAAACAACTATAATATTTTCAATTTTGTTTTATTAATTCGTTCAAGGTGTACATAATCCATTTAACAGTCTATTTACTTAGATAAGAAATTTAATACATATTCCTATAACAAGCATCGACTTCTTCTTAAACAGTATTAGTGGCAAATTGAATTAACAATTTTCCTAAATCAAAATACCCCGTTCGTTATTTTATTAAAATTAAATCATAAGTATTGTATTATTACTCACTGATTTATTCCATTAGAAAATAATTATATCCACCCGCAAACCTTTAGTTTGTTATGTATTGTTTAGGTACTTATTATAAAAGTATCTCATCTTCATATTAATTTATGAAAATGTTTAACGCTAATGCGTAAATAATATGTATATAATAATGTTTAAGTACCTAATATAAAAAGTGAATTGCATAAAACTGATTCAGGCGAACAATTATATTAAATTAATTACAAGTCATTAATTTTTGCTGAAGTAACACGAGCTTTACATTTAAAAATTGAAATGTATGTAATATTATGTTGAAAGTGGTTTTGTATACTGGACAAATCTTTGTTATGAGTTTCAGGTACAAATATAAAAGTATAAATGGCACCAAATAAAGATACAGCACCAAAAAAATATTGAATCCCGTGCAATCCACCTAATAAATTACATATCGGATAGAAACCGTAGACAACAGCAAATAACATCAAACAAAGAAGACCAGCCACTATATTCGATGCAAACCCCCGTATTTGCAGGGGAAATATTTCTGATGCCATTGCAATAGGTATAGTCAAGACACCTGGCAAGAAGAGGAAATATAATACCAACATACACAGTGGTATCCATCTCGCTGTGGTAGTACCTAAAATAATTCGATGATCACTTTACAAATTGATCTAGCTGTGACCGACAAACCATCTTGTATCCACTTTGTGCACATTCCAGATATTATCATACAAATTGCCATCCCCAACAAGCTAGTCATCAAAAGAACGCGTCTAGGGAACCGCTTCATTAGGAATATTTGAAAAGTGGTCACCACAAACTGCATGCTTGACATATATATAGCAGCCAAATAGGGATTAAATGTTGTTCCAATACCCTAAAATATATATGCTGTAACTGTTAGTAACAAACAATAAACATTACAAGAATCACCTCAAAAAATATTACCGCATTCATCATTATCAGATGAACCCCGGATAGTTCTTCTACTGCCACTAATATAATGAGCAACATAAAAGGTTTATACACGGATGGTTTGCAAAGTTCTTTAAATGTATGACTGATTTTAACAGTTGTATTCTTAGTTTTGTCTTTTGATTTTATATGTTCTGATATAACTTGTTCCATGTAGTATTCGTTCTGAAAGTAATATTTTAGGTAAGCTGTTAAACGAACCTTACTTCCTACTAGGGGTGAGTCGGACAGCCATTTTTCGCGTCCGAATGCGTCCACCGTCCGAAAAATGTTGGACTTAAACTGTCCGAATCCGTTCGAAGTTTGTTCGGATCGAAACTTTTGTGTCCGTGTCCGAACGTGTCCGAACAAATTTTCAAAAAGTACGTCCGAAATTGTCCGAATTATTTTTTGTTGTCCAACTCCGAGTCCGTCCGAAAAATGTTAAATGAAATTCGAATGCGGTAACGTAGGGTAAATTAAATATACACAATTACACATGCAACAAACATTTAAAATATATGTATTATGTAGTTAGTAGCCGTGACATTAATTTATTGATTGAGCGCTCCAAAACTTTAGAAAAATAACTTGATTTTTCCATCAATTGAACCCCGGCAAAAAGAACACTCTTTGGCCATGGCGACGTGTGTATAACATGATTTCCGAATTCATTGGTAAATGGAACCTCTGCAAAGCGATCTTCTCCGATTTTTTTAATGCATTTTCTACAGTTTCGGACAATGGAATTGTCTGAAAAATTGTTCGGACATGTCCGTGTCCGAATGTACCGGACCGCTCACCACTACTTCCTACACACATTTTTATAAATTTTCAGTTTTAATAATTTAATAATTCCTGTTTTGAACTTTATTAACTAATAACCTTACTTAAATCATAAATTGAATCCAGTATATTCTACTCCAAACATTTCTGCCCAACGCAAATAAAACATATCTACAATATTAACTCATGTATGATCACAATCAAAATCTTCAAAATACTTTTTAATTATCAACCAACTTCAAAAAGTTGGTTACTAAATTCGTCCGGATGTCTGTGTGTCTGCGCGTTGGTCGATGTTACAGGGTTTCGGAAGCTGGAAGTGGTGTCGTCTTATGGGAAAGTCTTTACTGATTCCAAATCTCTGGTAAATTTTTTGATCGGATCACCCGTTCGCCGTCGGGACGCCATTAAAGTCAAAATATACACCCTTTAATATCTCGAGAACGACACGTCCAATTACAAAAAGAAAAAAACACGTTTCCTTTATTTTTTTAAACCTATTGAGTCATGGTACGTAAACATCACCCTCACCCCCCTGTGGGGTGAAACGGGGGTGAGTTTTAAAAACTTAAATAGGAATACCTATTTTTTATTGCACTTTTGGATTTTCTATAAAAAACTATTCTCAAATTGCAAATTTCACCCCCAACTGCAACCCCTTTTTTGGAGGTGGAACAGGGAAGAAAAATGATCTTGTTTTACTTTTTTTTCCTGCAACATTTTTTGTCGGTCACCCTCTCCGCTCCCATCCCCTTAAGAGCGGAAAGAAAAACAATGACTCATTTGTGCAGAATCCGGGGTGCTTGTGTCTGAGGTGGGGGCGGGGGGGGGGGGCGTTATATACATATATATTGTATATAGATAAAGACTGGTTATTGGGTGTAGACCATACACGTGAAATTAACAAAATTTATTCATTCAATATTTCGCTAATGACGTTATTAGCTTCATCAGGAAAAAATAATTAGATGTTAATTAAATTGTGCCATAGGGACTTAATATGGCGCAATTTAATTAACATCTAATTATTTTTTCCTGATGAAGCTAATAACGTCGTTAGCGAAATATTGAATAAATAAACTTTATTAATTTCACGTGTATGGTCTACACCCAATAACCAGTCTTTATCAAATCTTAATAGGACCAAATACTCGCCTCATCTTATTGTATATAGTATATGCCATATTAGTTACGGATTTGAAGTTGGTTGTTATTAATAAACACTAATCTCGTGTTAACAAGGAGAATGGTCGAATTTCAGAATTTTGGGAACCATAGCATCTGCCCTGGCCGAGAAGTAATAAGAATAATGTGGGGACCCATATATATTACATCGGCAGAAAGTAAATGAGTCAAATTTGTGTAGCAAAACCTCGACGAATATCCTTAATAAAAGAGAGAGAAAACATATGTGAAGGATGTATTACATTGTACGACACCAAATGGTTTTGCATCCAAAATAGATTATTCATTCAAGTATATTTACTTGAACTGATTGTGAAGATTGTTTCACCATAAACGATATAAGTAAATTTGGCCAAAACGCTAAGGCGAGTTTTATCGTTTTGACCCAATTTACTTATATCGTTTATGGTGAAACATTCTTTACTGCCAAATAACTAATTGAGCAACCGTTATAAGGTAAATATGAAAGTTTTTGACGTACCGTATTACAAATATCATTATACCTTTGTTTGTCAATAATAGAATTTATTAATTGAAAGTAGGATTTTTAGGCATACCTCGCCATTTTCTTGGTATCTTCGAAACCATCGTAACGATTTTTGAGCTTCATCAAATCTGTTTTTACTAACCAACCATAAAGGACTTTCAGGAATAAATAATATAAATATGAGTGATATTATACTATATGCAACGGCTGACCAAGCGATTACACGCCAACTCAAAATCCATCCTTTTAAATAAGTAATTAGCATACCTAATGAACACTACAAATAAAGAACGGTTAAAGCTGTAGTATACTGACCGGCATTGAAAAATGGAGCATTTATTGTTAACAAGGCTCCTCTTATCTTTGGTGAGCTTGTTTCTGAAATATATACCATAGTTGGTAAAACTACTAATACTAAAATATATAATAAATTAATAATTTATTGAGATTGCAGCTATGAATCCTTGTACCTGCAGCAAATGACGTAATTACTCGTCCTAATAGTAACATCCAGGCGTTGCTTGCCACAGCAAGCAAAATCCACCCCATAACGTGTGGTATCGCAGATAACTGTAGAACTTTGATTCGGCCTACACTATCTGTCATGATACCACTTATAAAACTCCCAAAGAACATTGTCAATCCCATAGAACTGGCTACAAAGATGGTTTGTGCATTAATACAATTGCTAAGAATTGTCCACTTACTAAACCACACGCATGCAGTTTTTGTCACATTAATTGCATTTACATCTTCACGCTGTTGAGCTTCTGATAACTGAGGTATTATGATTCCTGAATACGCAGTGCAAATTCCTACCAAAAACGATAAATAGCTAACGGCTATTGCTGCAATTATCTATCGGAAATGACTTCCGCTATTAAAAATTCTTACAATGTGTTTTATCTCACTTCTGGTAACACCTGCTTAATCGCTTGAATTTTCGATGATTTTAATACCTCGGAAGAAATATGATTTGATTCTTCCATAATTAATAAGGAGCCAAAATATTATGCCGTGCGCAGTACGAAGTTCAACTATCACTTATCTTTATGACTGAACAGAAATAATAATCCCATTATCGGTCAAAACGTGCCAAACTATTACGAAAAGTGCAAAGGTTCATTTTATTAAGCAAATTTTTGTTTATTTGGTTGTACCTACTAACTCCTCTTCATTCTCCTTTATAGGCAATATTTTTTATTATTTTTATTATTTCCAATAATATCCAGTATTATTTCAATTTTTCGTCCAGCAGGAATTGCGTGTTATAATTAGTCTCATTCCAAACTATTAAATGTATTTTTTTGTTTTACAAATTCATAATGATCTAATAATTCATATTATTCTTAATAAATAAATAAAATAAAGAGTCTTTAGTAAATGTGTAGTTAGAGATGCTAATTTGCAATAAATGAATGCTATAAATACGCAATGCCCGCAATGGTATTTTTCTTTGGTTCGTCGGCAGAATCCAGTTCAGATTACATCATTTTAATTTGTGACAGAAAAGTTTGCTCCTTATACTGATACTTTATTCAGTTTGACGACAGCTCTAAAATTGGTTCTCACATTGTTATTGTTGAAAGCAGATATTTCGTCACAAAGTATCAACCAACTTCAAAAAGTTGGTTACTAAATTCATCCGAATGTCTGTGTGTCTGTGCGTTGGTCGATGTTACAGGGTTTAGGAAGCTGGAAGTGGTGTCATCTTATAGGAAAGTCTTTACCGATTCGAAATCTCTGGTAAATTTTTTGATCGAATCACTCGTTCGCCGTCGGGACGCCATTAAAGTCAAAATATACACCCTTGAATATCTCGAGAACCACACACCCAATTACAAAAAAGAAAAAACAAGTTTCCTTTATTTCATGAGCTGTTGAGTCATGATACGTAAACATCGCCCTCGCCCTCCTGTGGGGGGGGAGGGGGGGGAGTTTTGAGGGAACGCCTATTTTTTATTGCACTTTTGGATTCTGCATAAAAAACTATTCTCAAATTGCAAATTTCACCCCCAAATGCAACCCCTTTTTTGGGGGTGGAAAGGGGTAAAATTGTACATGTCGGCAGAAAAATGATCTTTTTTACTTTTTTTCCTTTAACATTTTTTCGTGATTTACAAATTGTCCGTCATCCTCTCCGCTCCCATCTCCCTTAAGAGTGGAAAGAAAAACAATGACTTATTTGTGCGGAATCCGTGGTGTTTGTGTCTGAGGTGGGGGGGGGGGGGGGTACATGCACATATATTGTATATAGTATATGCCATAATTAGTTACAGATTTGAAGTTGGTTGAAATAATTAGAATTCTATAACAACTCGCGTCTTTTGATACTTGTTTTATTTAAATTTATACAAAATTAAACAAACAATTCCACTTGACTTTTTAAACATGCGTTTTTTTCTTTATTTAATTTACAAAAAGTGGTTGCCAAAATGCCAAAAATCCAAATGCAACTAATACATGAGAGGGTGCTGCAGGTGAAGCTCTATAAGGATATCACATACTACAGAACTTCATCGGGTTTTACGACTGTAGAAACAAAATTGAAGTGACCTGTATTACACCATTTTTGATTTAGTATCACCATCAAAACCAGAACAGAGTGCTATACATGTTGGTTAATCATTTGGATTCTACAGCATTGGATTCCACGATAGATATCAAAAAGAGTGAGAGTATAGTTCGCTCCACAATATTTTGCAACCTTATTATTTCCCTCAGGAGTGGTTGTCTGTAGGTGCCTGTACTACGGCCATGGTGAATATTATATCCTTGAGTTCACTCGCTCAGCATCTTCCAAAGGGAGCCTTTTTTTAATCCTCTTTGTCCAAAGAACCAGTGTCTTAAGGTGTTATATGCCTTGCAGGGGCACACTATATGAACACTTTCCCCTCATCACTTAGCCTGATTCAAGGCTCGTGCTGCTCATTTGCCAATGCCCTGGTTGACCTATCAGATGATTTATGTATTGCTTTCGTTCTTTCGTTGTACGATATCCTTACGCCTTGGCTTGCCTTTGACGAGGGATGTTCCTCTAGCATTCTTCCTTTATTATTTCGTTCCTCAACGTTTTCGGTTGGGGTCATATAAAATGCATTTTTCGACATCCTTGGCTAGTCGATTAGCTATTACGTTACCTTTTATAGGGAGGATGTCTAGATACTCATATTAACTTTACTGTAGTATGTTTTGCCAGTTAGCCAAGGGTTTAGGGGCACTTCAGCACTAGGCTGGAACTCATATTTTGTGCCCAGTGCAGTAGTTTTATGGAAAATGGCAGCCATGTGTAATTACGGCCTTAAGAAATAAGTGTTTGTTCGGGTGTTGTATGCAAAAATTCGTATTCCAAAATCAAAAGACAGATAGTTAGAAGTTAGGAGGCTTGCCTTAAGAAAAGCTTTCAATATCGGCGGCAGACATACGAGGTACACACAATAAATTTGAAGAAAATATCGACTAATACTACATTAATACAAAGCAAGTAGTGTAAGTTAGTTAGTAAGCGTTGCCTTTTATAATCTGAAGAAAAGCTGCAGGAAAGCAAAGAAACAATTAAATTTAGAAAGATATCCCAGCGGAATATTCCGCAATGCTATTTGAAGGAATCAGAATCGGTACAGATTCGGAAATTGAGATATTAGATAGGGATTCAACAAAAATTTTCGCTTTTGTATCGGCTCCCGGTACAAATTTATAATATGTAGGTACCTATCTATTGTATTTTTTTACTCCTAGGGGAAGGATTGTTATATCTGTAGAAACACTACTATCGGAGTAAAAATGCAAGGCCTCTGAATTTAGAAGCTTGTATCTCAGTAATTAGCAATCATAATTTAATGAAATAAAGTGCATTTAAAAGATCATTTATTCCTACAAAAAGGTGTACAGTTTTAGATTTTTGCAACACATCGTTAATTTTCTGAATTAATGTATGTGCGAAAAAGCGCTAATTATGACTGAAATCGCACAAGCGCTCGATTTTAAAAATTAATTACGGCTATATTATTGAAACTGAGTGGTAGATACTTATATATTTGACAAGTTTATACTTTTTTGTCGGTGTGAGATGCTTTTGAGGTCAATTGGTTTATTAGTCTTAAAACTATAATGAAAAAAACGACGTCTTGTGTAACTCAGTACCTGAACGTTCGATATTAATAATATTGACAGTAACAAAACAAGGTTAAAGCAATTATATTGTGGTCTAACACGATTCACAAAAATTATGCCATGTATACATGTTTTGTTTAAAAGAAATTTGGAAAAAAGGATGGATGTGGTAGATTACCTCTCGCGGGAATATGTGCGTCTTTCTTTCGCGATAATTATAACATTTACTTTGAATTACAAGAAAACAAATTTTGTTTTCAATAAAGGAATAATGCAGCTCGATTTGAGTAATACAAATTTAGCATTTAAAACAAGAATTTTTTCTTGAGTTACCGTATATTGCAAAATAGCACATTTTCGGTTAGGGCTTATAAAACCAGTTAA
The DNA here is from genome assembly GCA_036250285.1 of Pyrocoelia pectoralis. Lineage (NCBI taxonomy): Eukaryota > Metazoa > Arthropoda > Insecta > Coleoptera > Lampyridae > Pyrocoelia > Pyrocoelia pectoralis. The sequence continues at coordinate 36,497,847 of CM070074.1, forward strand.
TTATATGAATAATCAATATTTATTGGCTGTCGACTTTTCAGAAGTACGTGTGCTACAACATTTGTAAATTTGGTAACAATTTATGAAACAATAACAATTTTATGATAAGTTAAAACTGACCGTCAGCCAGAAAAATACTAAATACAGCGTTTTTATTGCTGTTAATTAAAATAAAAGTTAAACAACTGATTCTACCAATTTGATTTTTACACATGTTAAACATAAATGACTTTTAAGTGCAGTTTTAATCAATATTAGATAAAAAGTGTTAATAACTACAAAACCGCTAAAGATAGGTATAGGGATACCTATAGTTTATCGATGCGTAAATTAAATCGCCTTCCAAATATGTAAAAATATACAGGGTGTTCCATTTGAAAAAAATGACTTTTTGGTGTTTGAAGTTTTTTAACTTTGCCACTCATTTTGAACGCCCTGTATAATCTGTGATAGGGTTGCAAATGCATTTTGTGAACCCTTATGGTTTTACTTCGTGTTTGTAAAGTATGAATGTTTTGCGTTCAAAGAAGAGCAAAAGGTGGGCTATTAAACGCAAAGCGCAAATTTTTCAAAAAAATCATAATATCTCAAAAACAGTTGAAGATAGGTATAGGATAATCTAATACAGATTAACGCAGAATAGATTGTATCATCCAAAAATGCAATAATATACAGGGTGTTCTATTTAAAATAAGAAGATGAATGGCGATTTCCGGTCTTTCCGGAAGTTGTACAACATCGACAATATTTTAGAACAAAAGAAGGATATGGGTTATCCTTAACCCGAAAGTTTCAAATTCATCAGTAGTAAGGGACCCCAGAAACTTCTAATGAACGGGTTCCGTGGTATACCCTGTATTTTGTGTATACAATAATAGAGTAGATCTCGAAGAGGTCGCTTTCAAAGCAGAGAACGAGAACAAAATAATCATGAACATAGTTTGAAATATGCTTACCAGCAAATCGCCATTTTAGTAAATTTGATTTCATTTGACTCTGTTCTAAGATCACAAGTCCATTTAGCATGCAAGTATGTACAGTTTTCCAAGAATCAAGGATTTGACGAAAGATTTTACCTCCATACGGCACCTTTTGGTGTGGTAATATTTAAGGTTCTTTAAAACCTCATTAATTTATTTTGTTAACAGTAACATTTGGACGCTCTATAGACCTAATACTGTTTCGTCATTTTATGATTTTAGCTCATAAAACCTTAGATATGCTTGTTGAAACCGAATTTCTACAATTTCATCGTAATTTTGATAAAATGTTTCATGGATATTGTTTCAAGTGTGCTTTTAGTAATGCAACCCTATAAGAGTGATTAATTTAATATTATTCGATCGACTCTTCTTTATGTTAATATGTTATTCTTCTCGCAATCAAGTCTCTCATCAATATAGCTGCGGTTTATCTATTTCGTAAATAATGAGAGTTAAAATAAATGCCATTGATTGAATCCATTAAATAAATGAAATAATGGTACAAACGAAGTGAGTGGGATGAATGTTTCTCTAAACCTTCTCCATGATAATCTTTCATTTTATTAATAGAGAAATAGATGAAAGAGACTAGTTTTAACCTAAGTATACTGACACTCTTAGGTCTTACCTTACGGTGGGTGATACGATGTAGTACAGTGAGTGATAAATTAAAATTATCAATTAAAATTATATGTAGTTTGTAATAAAATCGCATTAACAAATATAAAAAAAAGTTATTAAACATTTTCTTAAAGATTTAGCAAGATCGAAATCACTCTTTAGCTGAGTTGTGAAGCGATGTATTTATTTAATCTTGAGTTTTCTAAATCATGTAATTTTTCCTTTTACACTATTTGTTGTAATATTTTGCTGCTACCATCTGACTATACAGGGTGTAGAATTAGCCGACAGGGATTTCAATGTAAAAATCTTAATATTCGATTACTTGCTTCCCTAATTATTTGAGAGAAAAGGGCTATTTAACTTTTTTGTAGATTAAAAAAATCTACATCCGTACATGTTTTTGTTTTTATTTTACTTAATATAGCATGAAGAAAAAATAAATTCTTGAGGTCCATATCTAGTGGTTGGTGATGCTCTTAATGGGGTGGGAACAATAATCGTAGTTGAGAGGAATCTCAAATAATTCTAAACCGTCCCCATGTATAATATATTGAATTAGTTTAAAGGTTAAAATGCTACATGTTTCGATAATTTTTACATAATTATCATCAGGCTAATAGCTAAAATAAATTATGTGATACAAAACTGATAGCACTAAATGCATGAAGAAAAATTGAAAAGTAAAAGTGATTTCTTGGCAAAAAATAGTGGTACCATGGAATGGTTGACGTAAAAACACCCGTTGTTTGTCTGTCAATGAGCATCATTGTAGTGAATTTTATCTAATTTGAGCGTCATTGTAGCAAGATTCAGACACGTTAAATGAAGTTATTTTATTTATTTAGTATTATTAATTCAGCGATTTTAGTTGCATTGTGTAAAGTTTATATTTTTATGAAATTAATACCTACCTGCCAAGGCATCACCGATTTTTGAGAAAGTGGAAATTTTTTTTTATTTGCCTAAATATTTGCTTTCTGAAAAATTCAAAGTAAAAATAAATAAATTAGTCGATTCAGAATGTTTGTCTCTACCAAAAAGTTAAATAGACTTTTTGTCTAAAATAATTAGCCTAGCAAATAATCGAATATTAAGATTTTTACATTGAAATCCCTCCGGTTGAAATGAAACTCACTCAGCCTTCCCCATGATTCATTTAATACGAAAGTTATTGAAAAGTAAAGTTGAAAAATTATTTGTTGCTGTTGATTAAATTACATTAATAATTACGACATGTTTCGACATTACGTCATCTTCAGGCTAGAATACATATTATGAGTCTAAATTACTAACTAAGTTGGTTAACATTACTTACTACGATTAAATAGCAGTGCAGGTAAAAATATGATATGAGGGCGAACGAGGTGAAACGAAAAAAGTACTTAAATATTATAAAAGATCCATCCACAGCGGCAACACTAGAAGGCAAAAAAAAATTCAAAACCCGGTTCAATGAACATTACGCTTGTATTAGGAATAATAATATTTTTACTAAATCACCGTTTGCTGATCATATTCTTGACCGTGGCCATTCCTTTAATCCCAATTCGGATTACGAAATTTTGCATGTATGTGATAAAAGCATAAAACTCAATCTATTAGAACAAAAATAAATCCTACATTTCCACAATCAAAACCCTTCCCTTTCTTTGAATGAGGTTCTCAACATCAACAAAAACTTACTCTTGTAACCCACATTTCTTGTTTTCTTCCCAGCGTTCATGTTTTTGATGGCCCCTGGTATGTTAGTTTCCCTCGTATAGTTCGGTTAGTTACTTTACAGGTTTCTACCTTTCCCGCCGGATTCTTTTGCTATCGGTTTCACTTCACTTTGACTTTGTGGCCATTTTGTCGCGTGTTTGCACATTCTAACGCCTCCAATATAAAAATTATCTTAAATTGTTGTTAGAGATGGCTGTGTCGTCTTTGAAGGGACCCTCCTTGTGAGGGTTCCCCAGTTTTACGAATTTATTACGTTCTAGTTGTGCGGAGTTTGATTTTTCCCGTAAGCATCGCAACAGGTGTTTAATTCTTATCCTGACTTCCATGTTTTTAACATGATCCTTCAAAATGTTTAACTTATAGGAAATTCTAACTTTCGCTTTCCAATTTCCCATCAAACAATTGTGGCGTAAGTGGTAAATTTGGTCAGTATTGCTAATCTATTTTTGCCTTCTAGTGTTGCCGCTGTGGATGGATCCTTTATAATATTTAAGTACTTTTTTCGTTTCACCTCGTTCGCCCTCATATCATATTTTTACCTGCACTGCTATTTAATCGTAGTAAGTAATGTTAACCAACTTAGTTAGTAATTTAGACTCATAATATGTATTCTAGCCTGAAGATGACGTAATGTCGAAACATGTCGTAATTATTAATGTAATTTAATCAACATCAACAAATAATTTTTCAACTTTACTTTTCAATAACTTTCGTATTAAATGAATCATGGGGAAGGCTGAGTGAGTTTCATTTCAACTGTTGCGTTTTACCCCATTTAGAGAAATAATTTTTCCAACGATATGGAACCCATTAATCATTGAAATCCCTATGGTGCATCGCAGCATCGGCCAATTCTACACCCTGTACCTATATATTTTTTTACGTTGACAATTTTGAATACACTATTAACTATACCATCTCATCTTACAACCTGAACCTGAGGATTACTGTCGCCTTCTTGCTCATCATCTAATTTGAATAAAAATTTGTTATGAAGGAGGATTAAAGCAATTTACTTTCAATTTAAAATCTGAGCTTGTAGCGTGCGTGCAATTAGATACTAACATTTTCATTTATCAGTACTTTTTCCGTATAACCGGTACTAAATATTTATATTAATGGCGATAGTGGAGTATAAATTTCTTTAATGTAAAAGCAGTACATAAATATGCATAGCGGCAGAATAGTTTTGACATTAATTATGTACATACAATTTATAGTGTCGTTAGATTTCATTAAATGGTTGGGTTTGTTTCAGATTCAACTTTATATGCACATTACGTGTTCAAAGCCTTTGATGTCAACTGTAACGGCGCAATTAGTTTTAGGGTAAGTTAACGTTTATTTATACTGTTTCTACCCGGAAAGAAAAGCAATTTCCAATTCGATTATTCCAACACTGCCTCCGCTTCCAAATGCACATAAAGCAATTTGAGAATGACCGCAGAATGGCGCAGTGTTACGATCGAAGAAGACGTGAACTACACCCTTTAACCTTATGACATCTACTTGTCTGATACTTAATAGTGTAATTTGTTTCCAAAAGTCAATTCAATTTAAATTTTAATATAAAATAAGATCGTTCCTCGAATGTCATGAAATTAAAAAGGTCACGTTTATGCAATTATTAGCTACTCCAAAATAAACTGATATGAAATTAGAGCTGATTTGTATTTGCTATTTTGGAGTTATAATTCATAAATCTCAAAATCGTGTTCTTTGTGTTATTGATATATTACCTACTCAGAAATGAGTGAGGAATAAAAATTTAAAAAAATGGTTTTGTTTAACAGAGATACCTACATCTTGGTTCTTGGTATCATTTTATTGTTCTTGATTTTATTATCAACTGGAAAAAATAGCAATCACTAACAGACACTATTGAGGCAAATTTAATATGGTGGCAATACTTAGGTTGGTAGTATGTAGTGCTCCGAACGAGTCGTCTACGTTGCGTCGCATCATCTGGATAAATAGGTTTGGGTCCTGTACTACACAATGAACTGTAGTCTGTATGTATACAGTTCATTGCCTGTACTGGCTGTACACTTCACCGAACACCCACAAGTCACAACGCTGAAAGGTGTAGTAGACGGAACACCGCCTGTGACTTTAACGCCGACTGCAAAGAAAAAATTTAATTCGTCAACGGTAGGTACCTACTAAGCCGTATTTTTCACAACGGCCAACAAAGTGAAAGGTTATTACAACGCCAAATAAAAATTCGCAATCACGACCGCCGGCGCCGCTATGATCACAACAGCAGACAGCTAACATCTGTCATGGTCACAACCTTAGGTTAGATAGGTCACAACGGCGACAGACGCTTTTTAAATTCGACGTATTATACATACACTTATGATTACACCAACGGCCAACTTGATTGACGGCCACTCGCTCTGTAGATCACAACGGCCATATGAACAGGAGGGTCACCTCTATCAGAACTGCAATTCACTTTTGATTACAACGCCCACCGTAATCATCACATAACGCCGACACGATTTATGATGTCCCAAAGCGCCGACAGCCGTTTCACGGACTATAGTAGGACCATTTCGTCGAATCTAATATGCGGCCATTATGCTAACCAAAACACCGAATATGACCATAGGCGCCGCTACTAAAGGGAAGGGGGGGGGGGGCTGGAATTTCATAAATCGCGTAAATCCGTTTTAGAAAATGTTAAAAGCTCACAATATAACCACTTTTGGAATATGTTCTATTCCATCGGTGACTCTGCATAGCCTATTGATTTACTGATTTAAAAATGTGTAAAAATTTTCAAGTATTCTAATTTCTACTTGACAAAATGTAAGGCCCCCCCCCTTTCAAATTTTTTCCGGCGCCCCTGAATATGACACATGTCCAAAACGACGACATACATTTTTAAAGGTTTAGTTACTGAATTGAATGGAATTACTTTATCTACGTTTCAAATAAGCCGGTTGTTATATCGCAAATTGCTACATTTATTTGATCTAATAATGGATCGTGACAGTTCCCTCCAATCATTATTTTCATTCAACCTGAGATGGATCGATTCGATTTATACTAACAACCCTTTTAGTTGCATATCGTTTGTTTGATCCACAAATTCAGAAATGAGAAATAATTCAAAATTAATGAATTGTCTACTACAATTTTTTGTTTTAATTCCTCGATCTCTACTTAAAGCAAATGATGTAGGCACAGCTTTTTCTTTCAACGCTACAAAAGCAGGGGATTTTAATCTCATTGTAACGATTTATCTTTTATATGAGTTTGTAACAACGCGTATAATATTCATGCCCGCTTCAGACGGCCCACTGTTTTATATTGCATTGCAGATATGATCCTCAGTAGAGTAGGTACAAGGGAACAACAAAGTGAAAGTAGACATTGGCGTAAATAACGCTCCCGCAATCTTCGTCACACCTAGGAGGCGCACTTTCGGCAATGGGATTCAATCAGGATACGCTTTCCCTCTATTTTTAACTGTTAACAAAATTGTTCTCACTTCTAAAAAGCCCTCGGAAAGTGCTATAGCAAAAGCGCTATAGCAACGCTGTTTGCCCGAGGAAAACCAAGTTAGGCCTCAAAATCTTCACGGTAATTCTAAGGACGTAGAAGGCATGAAACAAGTTGCACGAAGCAAATATGGACCCATCATTCAGTCGCTCAACGGCCAAAAAATTTTACGAAAAACTAAATGAGGACCCAGCTTTGGATGTAATGTTGAGTCAAATCCACAGCAAGTGTGCGGCACCTTGCTTTTCCCAGTCCCAAAGTTCTAACACAATAGGTTGACTACAAACTGATCTCAAATACTATAGTCTTTAATGAACAGTATAATGTTGTGCTATCGCTACGAAGATGATCAGATTCAAAGCTCTGGTAGCGGATAGATTGAAAGAACGCAACGTGATTAGCATTTTACAGCTCACGTAGTTTCTGTTACTAAAGAATAAAATTTTACCTAATAGTTTCTCAATCCATTCATTTAATGACTCTACCAATAACATCCGCACCAGTAGAACGATTCTTTTCGAAACTTAAGCTCCTGATAAGTCATAAGTTACATACGCAGTACCATGTGATAAAATTGTTCACTAGTGGACAGAGTAGTCCATTCACACAGTAGGTAGCTTAAAGTTTTAAACAAATGTTTTTTTTTATTTATTTATTGATTTTCCTGCTCCATAACAGATGCTCAATTACAGTGGAGCAGTTCAGTAACAAAACATAATAAGTATTCCATTTATAACAAACGAGTTATTCTACAAACCTACATAATATAATAAAGAAAAACAAAAGATATGTAAAAAAGTCTAAGTCTATTATCCTAGCCTATGTGTAGACTGTAGGTACTGGAGAGATTACAATAATTATGTCGATGAAATGAAAAGTACATGAACCGTGCATGTAGTTACAATAAAATGTGCAGATTTATGAGAGATACATATATTGTTACTGTTATAGAAGCGATTTACAAATTTGTGAGGTACATATTGTATTATAGAGGCGCTGCATGTCTATGATTGGTGAGAAAGCAAGTAGGTTTGTGCGTGAGTAGGGTGTATGAAATAGGGTAGGTACGAGTACGATGAAAAAATGATGGGACGTTGAAGTTGATTTGGACAAAATTGGCGCTTCTACTCACCTACACCCGCATTACATAATGGTAAAATCTGTTATGCGATGTAATTGGCTGCGATGCGAAGCCACTCCCACAGCTCAGAGGCCAGCTCATTTCTTAGCTACAGCCAGACCAGGTTCCGTCTAAATATTAATATCTCGATTCTTCTGATATTACTCGATAAATCCAACTTTACACTTCCCACTCTTTTTGGTTTTATGAAAAATCGCATATAAAGTTGATTTTTTAGTTTTCCTCATTTCATTTTCACCGAATAAAGCTATAAGAAATTATGCCAATTTTAAATAGGTCCTCAAATTCCCTTCTGTTCTTTATTAATAGATATGCTTTGGAAAAGTAGAAGAAGGCCTTATCTCGATTGCCTCATTTTGTATTTTAATCTGAGGACCGTCCCTCATACTCAGATTGTGTAAGTGGCAAGGAATGAAGAGGTGGGACTGCACAGTGGCCGTTCACACCACACTCTCGTCACTTCCAATAAGAATTTTTTCCGCGCCACTTCAGTTTTAATTGAGCTGTGATCATTTAAGCGTACCTACCATGATATCGACAAGATAGGCAGGCTACGACCAATGCGGACGTTTACTGCGAAACATTGCCGCGTTTAGGAAGGGCAATTGAGAAGAATCTACTAAAGATTCTGACTTCTGTTGTTTTGATTACGACAATGCCCTCCAAGGATCCTCAGGTTGTGGGATGGCTTGAGCGACGTTGTGGGGTCGGACGACTCTAATCAGGGAAGAAGAAGAAGAAGAAGAAGAAGAAGAAGAAGAAGAAGAAGAAGAAGAAGAAGAAGATGAAGAAGAAGAAGCACAAAGGGCCCGGATACGTGACCTATGTATGCGTGGACTTCTGTCTGTCCTTCCATCGTAATGCAGAAACCGCTTGCATAATGCAGCAGTAACCCAACAAACTTTTGAGAAACTTCAATAGGCCGTGCTTAATAACCCTCGACTTAGTACCAAGCGACTTGTCCCTTTCCCTTCATGCGAGGAAGTGGCTAAGAGAGAGCAGCACTTGTTGCAACGTTTTATAAATTTGGTATTAGTAAGGTTGCCTACCAATACGGTAAATTCATCAATCATTACGGTGATTATGTTGAAAAGTAACCATCAAACTTTAAATAGCAAAACAATTTACTCTTTGCTCTTGTCTATTTTTTATAGCACATCAAAGATAAAAAGAAAACGGTTCGGGAGCTTGTTCTTTTCTGGGATACCACCGTAGATCACTATCGCCTGCTTCACAGCACTTATTGATTGTACAGTCTACGACAACTCGTATAAATATTGACATGTCAGTCATCGTAGATTAAGATTGGGGGGACATTCACTAAACACACCGTCTGACTGTGTGCCTCGTCCACAAATTAGACCAGCATTACTTTTGAAGGAAGGACCTCATCAGCTTAGTTTCAATAATATGAAGAAGCGACTTTTACGGTTGAGTAAAGTGTTTTAGGAAGTTATTTGATAGAATAATCGATTTTCTCATATTATTTTGTTTTTTTGTTTTTCGAACTTCAACTTCTGTTCAGTTAGAATTAGAACACTAACTTTTCTAAAAGAAATTTAGTTTTGTACAACTGCTACAGAAGCTGCAAAACGAAAACTGAATCCGCACATTTTTATGAAATTTACTCAAAATTCGCAATGTAACTTTTTTAGCTAGGATGCACCGATATCACGAAAATCTGAAAAACGAGACCTTCACCTCCCATTTCACTGTCTAAGAACGTTTAGCGTACCTAGTTACTAGTCTAAACAAAGTTCTTAAGTCAATCGTTGTCGTTCAACAATTTCTGCCTACACCTCCATTTTAGGCATTTGTTCGCCAACCTATTCGAACAAAATGCAGTTTCACATTCTTTATATTAATTTCAAGTGTTCACGTATTATGTTATACAGCGTCAATATAAAGTAAGGAACCGCTATTATTTGAAATTTTACAAAAAAACAGTTTATAAAAAATAAAAAAGTTGTTCAGGATATTCTGGTCGACATAACTGACACAAAATATTTTATTTTGGTTCAACTGTTTATTAGCTATGACGTCATCCGACAGTCCAGTCAACGAACGGCTGAAATCGAAATGTTTAATTTTATTACCCCTGCAAACCGGATGTTTAGATTTAGTATTTTCAGTATAAAAGTTGTAGACCGGAAGATTCTACGTTGGAATAAGTCATTATATGATAATTTGGATACGGTATTTCCGACGTAACAACGAATTGCCGGAACTGTCGTCTTAAAAGCGTATTTTAAATTATTTTCGTGACAGTTGTAATGTTCTTACCCCAGGTCCTACGCTAACTTCACATTACAGTTACAAAATTCAAACCAGAGAGGGAAATCTTTAAAAAAGGCAGCTAAACTAAACCTTCCCTCCAAAACCAACCTACCTCAAATTTAAATAAACGCAGTACAAATTAAATAACCGGGTAAACCCCACCCCTACCTGGCACGTGATCGTAATCATCTAGTATGTCCCCCTATTGTGCAAAAGACAAGAATACAATGGCATTGAACTATAATCGGGAGGAAGTATCAAAACACACAATTAACATCAATAAGGCATTTATTTAACTTTCCTAAGATTTAGTTGTTTCGTAAAAACAAAGCCGAAAATGAGAGTGTACGGTTCACATCGATTAACGAGAAGAAAGAACCATACAAAAGAAAACTTCTCGTCGTCTACACCATTAATTACATACACATCAATTAAATTAAGCACCAGACAATTAATAAATATTAAGACATCACATGAAAGTTTAAATTGTTGAAGGCCTTCAATCAATATTAATACCAAATGTTGCAATGTACAAATACATGTTACAGGTACAAAACAACAGGAACAAATCATATCAAACACATTTATATACAAAAATAACATCGGTACATGGAAACAAATGTTATTGTTTTAAGACATGTAAATACATCAAAAGTTATAGGCGGCAATCACGATTATCTGAATAAATAAAAGTACAGGGGGTTACAGCTCAAGGAGTGACAAATTCAATATGGCGGTTGCAGACACAGGTGCATCACAAATATGGAAATGTACGTTAAAATGAGATTTGGCATCTCCATCAATTAGGACACATTTATGCATATCAAAACATACTTACAAAGAATTAAAGCTGAAGTAAGATTAAATAACCTGGCCCCTCAGGTAGGTACACTGTTCACGCCTCTGGTTGCAAGGGATTCGTGGGCTAAAGTTGGATTGAGACAAGCGATACGGACACTTTTATTAGCTTCACCGTATCGAAAGTCGTCTACTTGGGTGAAAATGTTAGTACACAGGCATTCCAGGTTAAAGTCACACTTTGTTCATTGTTGGAAATGCCATATTCAATTACATGTTAAAAGGTGATGCAACCGGGTCTTCGGCAGGTATCTTATGTCAAGATTAATAAATGAACAGCCGCCACATTGTAGATTTACAAATAAATGCAAAATGAGACTTTATAGCAATTATTACTCTCCTATCAAGAGTTCAAGCACGTGACAAATAGTTACATGAATAACCCCAATGCAAATTTAACCTTTCTACCACGAGGTCACAGCATGATGCAAAATTTACGTTGTAGGGGTACATTAATCACAATAAGCAATAAACAATCAGTTACGTAGTTAACAAATGCAAAACAATAAATTAAAATCAATACTACCTTGAAATAAAACACAAATTATATCACCAAACAACGAATAATGCGAAACGACGATGACCTAACGGTAAGTAAATCTACCCTGTTGTATTTCTGCTTTTACACATTGGCGCCAAAACTTAAAAACCGACGTTGCCCGCTGTTGCTGATTTTTATACATGTTGCCAAGATCTCGTAAATTTATGTAGCATCTCAGATGGGGTTATCTCACAGTGGACCGTGTAATAGGATCAAGATATTTGGATGCTCCGCGTTAAATAAACCACAGACCTCTACATGGGATCTTCTCCTGTCACCGAACCCAATCATCATCAAAATTTCGATACGTTCCCTTTCAGTTAAATGTGCCATAATTTTTTTTAATTCACACTTTCACTTACGTAATACGTAATACGGGCGTTCTGTCAATCGTAACTTTTGTTTGTTTATTTTATTTGTTTTTCCATGGCAATCTTTAGTTTTAAGCTTTAAACGGCATTTTATCAAAAAAAATTGTGATGTAACCCCATGATATTTTTATTTACTAAAAAGAGGGCTTTATACTCCATCGAATAGATGAATTATAGGGTTCGTATTTAAAAAAAAGTCGGAGGACGTCATAGCTAATAAACAGTTGAGCCAAAATAAAATATTTTGTGTGGTTATGTGGACCAGAATATCCTGAACAACCTTTGTATAAACTTTTTTTTTATAAAATTTCTAATAACGATAAAATAATAGCGGTTCCTTATTTTTATACTCACGAACTCACGCTGTATATTTACCTATTTCAGCACATTGCCAAAAGTCATATTAAAACATAATTGATTGAAAATTATTATCATAATCCTACTAAATAGTTCTATGGACATGTGAGGAGTTACATTTTCCAAATCTTTTATATCAAAAAAAAATTCTATTGTACAGAATAATTTTTTGAAGTTGGTTGTGCAGGATATTGTTTTCTGTATGTTGCTTTTTTTTTAAAAACAGTTGTAATTCCGCTTTGAAAATGGCCTAAATTTTTCTAGCAGGTTGTCAGGGAATTCTATTATGGGGTTTTTTTTGGTTTTATGTGATTTGGTTGCTTACATAAAAAAATATGTGAGTTCAAGTTTCAAGTTTGAGTACAATCCCACAGTGCAAAAAAACGTTTCTGAAATGTTTTAGAAACGTATCTCTGAAACATGAAACATCTCCGAAACAGCGACAGAAACGTATCATACACATAACATAGATGTTTAATGTCCGCCTTCAGAAACCTAGATTTGAAACAACACAGAAACGTTACATCGAAACATTTTAAATATGTTTCAAGAAACAATATCGGAGAGTAATTTATTGATATGTAGGAGAAATGTGTCCTTATAAATGTTTCATACGTGAATATTTGAAATGTCTCATATATGTTTCATTTGAAACATACCTGAGTATAAAAAAATTGAGATGTGGTAGAAACTATGGTATCGAGAGCCCCAACTGCTCTGAGGGGCTCTTTTCCCAGTGCGCAGGCCCTGCAGGGCCCCATGTACTCCGGTGGCTTGTTCTCCAGGGCCCCCAAAATTCTCTTAGTGTAGACTCGAAGGAGATCGGTGATGCTGAAAAATCGTTTTGCTTCAAGTGGGATTCGAACATCGGTCGCTTGTTTAGGAATTCAGAAAACAGCTACGCAAACTACCTGAGCTACCGACTCGCTGGCAAATAAGCCATTTAGATGTGCAATATTACCCATCTACTTATGATGAATAAATCTATTTTTGGAAACGGAAATTTTTCGTTCCAATTAAACACTAAATTGTAATTTTGGATAAATATGTAAAACACTCACATTGAAACGTGTATTTTTAGTTTCTTACGATATGTTTCAAGTGATTAGGTTTCTAGTACAACGCTACTAAATACAAGTAACATTAACTTTCAAAGATGACTTCAAACGAAACATCACATTTTTAATGAAGTTTCTAAAATGTTATACGTTATCACTATCAGTATCACTAAAGCTGGGATAGTTAGACAAAATGAAAGTTTAAAAAAGGCAGGCAAAAGGCATAAAAAATAATTTAAAAAAAGCATCTAAAAAGACAAAAAAGGAGAAAAATGGCACGGAAAAGCGAAAACTGTCGAGATAAAATCAACACATACATATTCAATTTAAGTATAGACAAACAAATATTTATTTGAAAAAGTAATTACAGTTGATAGATGTTATCTGCTGGTATTCTTTTTCAATAAAGTTTTCTGGCTAATTAAAATACGCTTAACTCGGCATAATGACTAAGGGATGCAATTTCAACAAAGACTGTATGTAGGTGCAGCTTGCAGGTAGAAATAATACAATGGGAAATATTTCAAAGTAAGGAAAATGACTCATCCGTGTTATTATTGTAAGAGGCTTAAATATTATAGACAAAGTTTGTATTCAGTTTGTATACCAAATTCCTTTCCCTTTCAAACAATTTGCTTTCTTAGAAATTACCCAGAAAAATATACCTATATAAAATCTAAAAATTAAAAAATACTTACTTACATTTCAAAAAACTAAAAAAAAATTACAGAAAAGGTACTAAATACTTACGCGAAAATATCAAAAAAAAAATTTAAAAAACGCAATAAAACTAACAGAAACCAAAAAAAAGGCAGAATAAAGTTTGCATTTTTGGAAAGTGCGTACTCTAAAACGGATTTTAAATATGTTTGTGCATTTATAAAAAAAGGCATCCTAGCTTTAGTTATCACATTCCAAAAAATATATCACAGAGATATATTTTTGGATACATATCTAAAACGTTCACACCGAAACGTGTATGATGTGTTTCTTACGATATGTTTCAACTGATAAGGTTTCTGGTACAACTAAACACAACTCCGTAACGTTAACTTTGAGGTATGACTGTTTTGTTTCAAACGAAACATCACATTTGTAACGTTTCTAAAACGTTATACGTTATCACATTCCAAAAAATACATCACAGAGATGTATTTTTGGATACATATCTAAAACGTTCACACCGAAACGTGTATGATGTGTTTCTTACGATATGTTTCAACTGATAAGGTTTCTGGTACAACACCACTAAACACAACTCCGTAACGTTAACTTTGAGATATGACTATTTTGTTTCAAACGAAACATCACATTTGTAACGTTTCTAAAATGTTATACGTTATCACATTCCAAAAAATACATCACAAAGATGTATTTTTGGATACATATCTAAAACGTTCTTGTTGTAATGTGTATGTTTTGTATTTTATGTAACATATCAATTGAAACGTTTATTAGACATTACCATTTATTCGCTTTCGACAAGAATGTACCAGTAATGTGTCTTAGATGTTTCTTAGGAATGTTTCATTTATAACCCTTATGCAACATTTAGAAACGTTTCATGGATGTACTGTGTTCAGTGGGATGGGATTATAACGTCGTTCTTTACTTATCAAATATTACTTTCAATTCATTTATAAATTGTCTACATTACTTTCTAATTTTGGAATTCTATTCCTAATCAAAAACAATTAAGATTCTTCATGTTTATTATAATTTACCTATCTATAATTAATTTTTTTTATTTCTGTGCTTTGTGGTAAATTCCTGATAGTTAAAATCATACTAATTAGCTCATTAGTATTTTGATGCCCTCTAAGACATCCGTTATAATTGAGTTGTACAATTGATAAACGCATATGTGAGCTTATCTTTTACAATTCTTTTTCATTGGAATAATCACTATCAACAAACAAAATCAAAACAAATCTGATTTACCACTAGGATCTACAATTGTGTTGGAATTATTAGAAGCAGTGGTTCAGCATTTTCTTCGATAATTATTTTGCTAGATATTCTCTAATCAAACAAGAGATGCCCTTTACCAAAAGAAGCAGAAATGAAAAAAAGACGTGTTGTTCTTTTGAATACCAGTACGATGTGGAAAGTTTACAGTTGTTAGTCAGATGGAAAGACAATAACATTGTTACAATAGCAAAACAAATTATGACAGCTTTGAACCACAGGGAAAAGTAAAGCGCTGGTCCAAAGAAAAAATAGAAAAAGTCGATGCACCACAACCAATGCTGTTTGCTGCCTACAATGTTGGAATGGGCGGTATTGATATTCTTGATCAAGCGGTAAACAATTATAGAATGACAATTCAAGGTAAAAAATGGTGGTGGCCGCTTTGAACTCATATGTTAAATGTATCTGTAGTCAATGCTCAAGACACTATCTGCGAAGTTTTGAAAAGTGTAGTGTTATGCGAAGACCCAGAAGTGTTCCACAAAGTCTGGTTACGGATGGTAATGGACATTTCCCAGGAAAACTAGCAAAACAGCTAAGATGCAAACAGTGTCACCAGAGAGCCAGGTGGAAGTGTATCAAGTGCAAAACAACATTATGCATTGAATTAACTGTTTTATTAATTTTCATAGCTAAAAATAGGTACTTTTGGATGCTTACTATTTTTAAATTGTTATTCTATAATTTTTTGGTTTGTAGTGCTGCAAAATTAAACAATTTATTTTGTGTGATCCCATTGTACCCATTTGAGTACACCTATTTTTTATGCAATACAGTAACAAATTTTTTTATTTCAATATAGAATGCTTGCTTTTTTTCACTAAAGAATCCAAAAACCAAAAAAAAATTAAAAATTTATTTTAAAAAAATGCGTGGGATCAAATGGAATCGCAAAAAATTTGCGAACTATGTATGTCGACAGATTTTTTCGTCCAACAGTAGGTACCTTTGATGGAATTACTTTATGAAATACTGAGATCAAACTAGTGTTAAAGTATGCAATATAATCAAACAATCCATTTATAAGAACAGTTTCCAAAACTTGTGCAGCATATTATCGATACAATGAGTTCTACCCTACAAATTGGGATTTCTCCTTCATTACCTTCGTAGAAATTACAGAATGTAGGTACATTAATCTTTTTCGGCTGTACATGAAACCTAAAAAAAATTAATTGCCGTCATTGGAAACTACATGAGATCGTAATGATGTGTCATATTTTTATTATTTCCAGCAATAAGTGTAACAAATGCATGCACTAATAGTTTCATTTTATTTTCAGGATTTACTAGTAACATTATCAACTCTGCTTCGCGGATCCGTGTATGAACGTCTGCGATGGACATTTAAATTGTATGATATTAATGGAGACGGTTGCATAAGTAGGGGAGAATTAGGGGAAATTGTGACGGCCGTACATGATCTTATTGGGCGACGTGCACATCATCATTCAGAAGATGAGCGTAAATCCCGAGAACAAGTGGATCGAGTCTTCCGAAAGCTGGACCTCAATCAGGACGGCGTTATCACCATAGAGGAATTCATGGAATCGTGCCTCAAAGATGATGTAATTACTAGATCTCTGCAGATGTTTGATACGGTGCTATGATGTATAGAACGTAGGCCCGGTACGGGGCGTTTCTAAGTGCCAAGACGATGCTTTATAGCATATTTGGCCACTTTTGGCTCCACATTTCAATTTCATTCTGAGATGTACATTAACCCGTAGTTAATGTGATAGGGTGCGATTAATAACGGTATACTGACGATTTTGTGTTAGTTAGCTTTAAATTAATGTTATTAGTCATTGTAACAGCTCTTCATCTTTAGTTCAGAGCCCCTGTAATGTAATCAGTTACCGCCGATTATTACAATTCTTGATTACTTAGGCTTCCGAATTTTTATTAATTTTTAGACACAACAAACACACGAACAAGATGCTCGTAATTACTTTACAAGTACATTCTATCTTAATTTGCTACTGGTTCTGTTTTGACAATATTACACAGTAGCAATAATAGTTATAATTGATATTTTGTATTGGAACTCATATTCTGTAATTCTAGTGGATGAGGACATTCTTATGGTGTGCTTTTATATTCCAATCCGTAATGTTAAGCTTAAGAACTGATATTGTAAGTAAGTAACAATTATTTACATTTTGATGACTTATAATTTCCTGACGGAATGGCAACTCCCGTCTGTATAGAGAATATGCTACAGAAATTGTAGGTACTTTTCCATATCATCACAATTCTCTGATCTATTACAAATTATACATGCAATATTTTAATAAGTACCTAATAGGCAATAAATTTTGTCAATTCGGGTTGATTTTGATATTCGTTTACGTAACATTGATTTTCATTTAGTCACCAAGTTAAAAAAATTCATTTTCAAAGAGTGTCAGTTATTGCTTTAACAATATTATACCTTACCACTTTGTTTCATTACATGCGATTGAAGATTTTGCTGTTCCATTAGACCATTACCATTATGTACCATTACTTATCATATGCTAAATGGCAATGAAGTCAAGTGCTTCCAACACGTGTCTTTCCTGTTCGGATTTTTCATTTCAACGAATGGCCTCTTCAATGATTGATTTCGTTTGCAATTGTTATACAGGGTTTTTCAACGAAAAGGAGCCACCCTTTATAACTTCTAACAGAATCAAAATTTGAAAAATCGGCGATACCCGTCTATAATAATATCGAGGGGGACACTTTTTGACATAAGTTTGAGATTTCATACCTTAACCCCCTGGGTCCCACAAACATACCCTTAATTTTTTTAAATGGCAACATGGGTCATGTGATACGTCATTTGAAAGGTCTTTTGATATCTTGCATTACTGCGTTTAAAATTTTAAAATCGTTCAATTCGTTTGTGAGATATTTTAATTTAAAGTTTTAGAGAACTGATATAATTTTCTTCAAAATGGTTGTTTTTTATTTATTTTTTTGCTTTTATAGTCAAGATAAATTGATACGAAATTCATTGTATTAAACTTTTTTTTATTTACATGGAAATAAAACTTAAAATAAATTAAAAAGTCAGTAATACTTTTATATTGCATTATTATAACGACAAATTATATCAGTTCTCTAAAACTTTAAATTAAAATATCTCACAAACGAATTGAACGATTTTAAAATTTTAAACGCAGTAATGCAAGATATCAAAAGACCTTTCAAATGACGTATCACATGACCCATGTTGCCATTTAAAAAAATTAAGGGTATGTTTGTGGGACCCAGGGGGTTAAGGTATGAAATCTCAAACTTATGTCAAAAAGTGTCCCCCTCGATATTATTATAGACGGGTATCGCCGATTTTTCAAATTTTGATTCTGTTAGAAGTTATAAAGGGTGGCTCCTTTTCGTTGAAAAACCCTGTATATAATAAGGAAAAAACCTGTCTCAATCAGTGTTTAAGTTATAGAGGACAATGGTTTCAATTTTGTTGCTAAGTTAAGTCGAGACAAAAGCAAAAAGTGTAGATACCTAATAGTAAAATTAACGTTAAGCTCCTTTTTCATTTTTAATGATACGTATTGCATCAATAAACTTGTAAATTATAAACGAATTTGTGCGAGTCGCGGGTCTTTCACAAAACTAGCAACTTTTTCCACCTTTAGTAACAGACTTCTACCAAAAATTATGTGTTCCATAAAATAAATAAACGGTTTGTTTATTAGCGTGAAACTCAGTAATATATTGTTTGTTAAAGTATGCAAATTTAATGCACGATGTTGCGCGTTAATTGAGAACAAAAAGAAACCACCGCGAAATGAATCAATTTAATGTATATATATTGAATGCATACAACCAAACACGTAATAATTGAAAATAAATATGTATCAGTATGAACTTAACTCCTTACACACTCTATACTTAAATTCAAGGTTATTATATACAGGACGACTCATGATTTCATTGCCATCCTTTTAACACCCCCCTTCAATGAAATACTTCTTTCAATTTTACTTAAAATAAACATTAATAACCATAATAACTATTCGACGAAAGAACAACTTAATAAAGGTAAGTACTTATTCCTTAAGCCCTAATAACTTAACAAAATGTTCAAACTTTATCCTAGGTAAAGATTTGGTAAACATATCAGCTTGTTGTTCTTCTGTTTTAATATATTCCACGGTCACCAAACCTTCATCTATTTTTTCTTTAACAAAATAATATTTAATATCTATGTGTTTCAATCGTCTACAATTTGTAGGGTTGTTTGCAACCTTAATTGCCGACTGATTGTCTTCAAACAATGTTACATTATTACTCGCTGAAAAAATATCTAAGTCTATTAACAGTTTCCTTAGCCAACAGGCTTCACTAACTGCTGTTGCTAGAGCTATAAATTCGGATTCTGTGGATGATATGGAAACAGATTGTTGTTTTCTGCTTCCCCATACAATAATGCAATTAAATAGTTTAAAAACAAATCCTGTGGTGGATTTCCTGTCTACAACATCTCCGCCCCAATCCGAATCTACATATCCATTCAAAATGTTGTTACAATCTATCTTATATACTAATTTAAAGTTTAAAGTACCCTTTACATAACGCAAAACTCTTTTTAGTGCTGTTAACAAGTTATTGTTGCCCTTGTCTTGATATCTACTTAATACAGATACACTAAAACATAAATCAGGTCTTGTACCTGCAACTGTGTATAAAAGGCTACCAATAATTTGTCTACATTTCTTAATTATATTTACATCCTTATTAAGGTCCTTAAATAACTTCAAATCTATGTTTGAATCAAGTGGGGTGTACATAGGTTTGCAGTTTAACATGTTAAAATTTTCTAGAATTTTCTTTAGGTAATCAATTTGATCTAGTTCAATATATCCTTGCTCTAGATTTTGATTTACGTGTATTCCTAGATAATTATTAACTACTCCTAAATCTTTCATTGCAAAATTTCTGTTTAAAATAGTTTTTACATGTTCAACTTCTGACAAGTTTGTACCTAAGATCAATAAATCATCAACATACAATAAAATGTATAACTTACTATCTTTGCAAATTTTACAATAAAGGCAACTATCATTTTGTGATCTAACAAAACCATTATCTTTCATTAAAATGTCAAATTTAATATTCCAGCACTTTGGCGACTTTCTAAGACCATAAATGGACTTGTTTAGTTTACAAACTGTATTACTGTTAGTTTTATTCTTATGAGGTAATGACATATATACCTCATCTGAAATGTCACCATACAAAAAAGCACCCTGTACATCCATTTGAAAAACAGGTAATTTTAGTTTACATGAGAGCACAAGCATAATTCTAAATGTACACAATTTAGCTACCGGGGAGTAAATATCGTACGGTTCATCATTGCACTGCTGTTGAAAGCCTCGAGCCACTAATCTAGCTTTAAATTGGCCATCACTTTTGATTTTAAAGACCCACTTGCTTTCAATCACTTGTTTATTATCAGGCCACGGCACTTCACTCCACGTATTGTTTCTCTTTAACACACTTAATTCTTCTTCCATTGCTCGAATCCATTGTGTATAATCTTTACCAGTAACTGCTTCTTCATATGATTGTGGTTCATCTGATGTCGTAAAGAGACTGGTTTCATAATCCTTTAACCATGCAGGTTCCTTTACCTTTCTTTTGTTTCTATTTCTATTGTCACTTTCTGTTTCTTCGAACCTAACATTGTTATCACTTCCTTCTTGTTCAACATTTTGGTTTTCTGGCATCTCATCGATTTCTTCAACTATATCCTCACTTTTCCAGTTTACATCTAACGAAACTTCCTCGAGTATGTCATTCTCCTTGGAACTTTGTGGTAGGAAAATTACATCCCGATGAATTTCCATCTTGTTAGTACTTGGAAAATAAATTCTATACCCTTTTACTTCTTCACCAAAACCAACCAGTATACCTCTCTTACTTTTAGGATCTAACTTGAACCTTTTCTCTTTGGGAATGTGTACAGCAACTTGGCTGCCAAAGTTTTGAGAAATGTAATGTCAAACTCCCTTCCATTCCATATTTCAAATGATGTGCGGTTTGAATTTCTTCCCAATCCAACTCTATTCAGTATGAATGCAATTGTATTTACTGCTTCTGCCCAATACTGCTTATCTAGTTTGGTACTGTGAAGCATTGTTCGCGCTGCTTCTATCAGCGTCCTATTCTCCCTCTCCGCTCGTCCATTCTGTTGTGGGGTGTAGACACAAGACTTTTCATGCTTAACACCATTTCTTGCTAATACCATTTGTAGGTCCTTGTTAATAAATTCTAAACCGTTGTCAGTTCTTAGAACTTTTAATTTATTTCCCGTTTGTGTTTCTATTAATTTAATAAATAATTCCATTTTTTGTTTTGTCTCAGACTTGTGTTTCAAAAAATGTACAATTCTATAATTCGAGAAATCATCTTTTAACATAAGGACATACTTAGCTCCACCTATCGATTCTTTTTCGAGGGGTCCACATAAATCCGCATGAACTAATTCGCCTACTTTTGTTGCTGAAGATTCACTCCTGTGAAACGGCAATCTGTGTTGCTTACCAAGCAAACAGTCTTCACAAAAGGATTCTTCATCAATTGTAAACTTAATATGATTTCTTTTTAAAATTTCTTTTATCTGTTCAAAATTTATATGTGCTAATTTTTTATGCCAATCAGATAAAGTTTCAACAACGTTACAGCATGCATTTTCGTTTTCATTATTTGTTTTAAAACACATTTTAAAAAACTTACTCTGCCTTGTTGCTATGGCACGAATCGATCCATCCTGGTCTATAATTTCACTCGTATCCTTGGTAGAACGCAGACTGAAACCTTTGTCCAGAGCTCTACACACAGAAAACAGATTAATTCTAAAATCAGGAACATAAAGCACCTCAGACAATTCAGTCTCAATCCAACTTTTACCAGTCCAAGCTTCTAGTCGTACTTTTCCAATCCCTGTCGCTTTAACACTAGAACCATCACCCATTTGGATCAATTTATTTTCAGAATTGTCTAGACTTACGAACTGTTTTTTATCAAAGCACATGTGATCACTGGCACCACTGTCCATGCACCAATCACCTTCAGTAAAACTTGAACCTTCCATCAATTCACTTACATCTAAATTCAAGCTACTAAAAGCATTTGAAGTTTCTTTGGCTTGACTTCGCCCATCTTCCTTTTTTTTTCTGTACCAGCAATCTGCCATCAAGTGGCCCTGTTTCTTGCAGTAATTACATGACTTTTTGATTCCTCTCCATGTAGTTCTGTTTTCGCGACAATGTTTCTTAACGTGTCCATATTTATTGCACCCGAAACATTTAATTTCATTTTTATTTGATACTAACGCCATCACCGGTTCACTTTGTTTCATTCGTTCCTCTTCAATCAATAATCTGGAGGTTAGTTCCATCAAAGTTTGATTGTCACTCGCTGTTGATTCCCACGCACTCACGAAATGCTTTAAATTGTCTGGTAGTGACATTAATATTTTCGTAATAACCATCTTTTCACTTAAATCCTCGCCTAACTGCTTTAAATTCCCTCTTATTTCCTCTAATTGTGATATAAAACTCGCTGTACCATTACTTGTATTGAATTCTAAGGAGAAAAACTTTTGTTGTAGTAAATGCACACTAACCTGAGACTTCTTTTCATAAATTGACATTAACTTCTCCCACATTTGCGCTGCTGTGGTACAGGATAAGATATGAGTAAGAGGTTGCTCTTCCATTCGAACTGCGATTATTGCTTGGGTTTTCGCATCTTTCACACACCAATCAGCACTATTCTCGCTAGGCTTTTTCATTATTCCTGTCGCTATTTCGTACAGTCCTTTTGATTGTAATATAATTTTCGTTTGAAATTTCCAGGTAGACCAATTATCACCTGTGAATTTAACCGTGTTCGAACTTACTTGATCCATTTTTATTACTTTTTCTTTTCCCTCGTTTTTATACAAGCCACGCTATAAAAGTTAGGTTAATTCTCCCGCCAACAACTCTCCGGTATATTTCCGTTAATTCTTCGGGTTTCTAGCGTTCTAGCCGTTCTGGGACCATAACCTGTTGCGCGTTAATTGAGAACAAAAAGAAACCACCGCGAAATGAATCAATTTAATGTATATATATTGAATGCATACAACCAAACACGTAATAATTGAAAATAAATATGTATCAGTATGAACTTAACTCCTTACACACTCTATACTTAAATTCAAGGTTATTATATACAGGACGACTCATGATTTCATTGCCATCCTTTTAACACACGAGAATTAATTAAAGTCACCCTAATTTACAAACCGCGTATCTCAGAAAACTTTCAGGGGGCAATAAAAACGATCATGTAAAATATTTCTTAAAATATACCTTCATCATATTAAAAAAAAATTGAAAATTATGAAATAGATCGATATTGGCCGGTCTTAATTTATTTATCTAAACTTACGTTATGGAACTCCACAAGTACCTATACCTATTATAATAATAATCCAATTTTTGGATTAAATAATGATTTCAGCTATATGAATATGGTATTATAAATTTTTACAAGAAAAGGAAGTTACGAGTTAAATATTAAAGAAACAAAAATGGAAATACAAATTTCTTTAAAATATAACACATAAATAATTAGTATCGAAAAATGTAAGTCCCTACTCTTCAAAAACAGGTACAAAATTCCACAAATATATTGCACAAACTATGTGTGCGTAACGTAAATATTGACAACTTTCTGGATGTTTTAGCTTCTATACAACAGTAGCTGAGAGGTTATATTTTATACCGCAAATATCGTGAACTGTTTGCTCTTCAACTTTTTTCCGACCTAATAGACATCAAGTAATGCAAAAGTCAAAATGTCATAAATAACGAGTGTGATAATCACTTCATTTAAAAGTTGCAGAAGTACTTTCTACCTATTTTGATTTTGACTGCACGGGTGCATCTTATTCCATGAAATCAAAGCCATTTTTGATATCTTAGGTTTCGTATAGGTACATTTTTTCAACACCCAAACATAATTTCTTTGTTCGATCCCTACAGTACTACCATTAACTGTTTTGGTATGTTGTTAAAGAAATTCACTACATATTTTATTCGTTTTTCTAAGACCGTTTATTGTCCAGACTTCCGTTTCCTACCATTGCTCATGTCTTTAGAATGGTTTATTAATTTCTTTCCCAGTATCGCTTTCACTTATATTAAGAGGATGCCCAGACATCGTTTTATTCGTAGTCTCTGTATTGCTTTTAATAGAACAAGTATATTTATTTTAAATTTCCAGAAATTAGCAAATATTTGATTTGGAATTACGAGGTTTGCGATTTGGGGTAACGATCATTATCTACTTAAAACCCATGCTAATTTTTATTTGCTTTTATGGAACGCCTCACCCAGAACTTCATATTTACACTATAATATGCAATGTGAAAATTGTGAAAACTTATATGTAGAATGAGACGTAAAATAAAAAACCTCACAACCTCCCCTTTAACGCAAATTTTTTCCATAATTTTATTCCATCCATCCGTCTTCATCTTTGCCCCTCAGGCCTAATTTTGGGTTCCTCATTGCGAGGACCCTTTAAACAATTAAATTTATGTAATTATATATCGGAGACATTTTCTCTGTGTAGAAATTTTTCAAATCCATAATGTTATAGGGATTACCTTCCCCTTCAGCTTACCTATATACGAAATCATAATTTTAAATACTGACATTTGAACGATGCTTGAGAATGGGATCTATGACCCCGAAACATGTCGCTTGACGTTTGACTCGTCATAAATTAATTAATTGTCAATAATTAGAAGTTAAAGGGGGGGTTGTGAGGTTTTTTATTTTACTTCTCATTGTACATAACCCCATGGACCCCATCATTATTAATATAACTCATATGTACTTATATGTACACTTTCATTTAATTTTAGTACATTAGAAATTAAAACGGATAATAATTATGTTAAATTTCCTTTGTCTGTTTCCACAATGACGAAGTGTTATTGCAATAGTTTGCTCACAATAACCTCGATGTGAGGAGCAGCGGAAAAAATGTGTACTTGAAGGAACCCAATCATTTCATGATCATCGTGATCATTAAATTGTAAACAAAGTATTCCCCTTTCATTGTTTTTGGCTAACAGTAGTCAAGCCGTTCTGACAATCTGACCGTTAACACTTGCATCTTGTTTGGAAGATACTGAACTCCAGGAAGATTTTTATATATTACGCAAAGTAGGTATAGGTACGTGTTTTAATACTCTACGGTATCTTGAAGTTCAACCACGCAGCAAATTTAAGCAATCAGCGCTATTAACCTAAAGAATAGTTTATTTTAACCACTGCGTGTTCCTGATATGACGAATCCCAACTTACTAACTGTGCCTCAAGACAATCATAATTATGTTAAGATCCCAAATTGAAGTTTAACAAACGCAAATGAAATTGTTTTGAAAAATTGCCTGAAATTGTTTATCTGGAAAGGATTTTAAAATGGCAATGGAAAGGGACGGTTGTTTACACAGTTTGTTTGTATAAGGATATAACGATATAACTACATAATAAGTTATTCCAATCTGAGAAGCTTCAGAAAGAAATTATTGAGTTATTGTCATATTTTGGAAAACACTTTAAGAGCAACATATGCGTTTTATAGGAAGTATCTACTTAGTAATGGTTTCACACGACATAATAAATTAATAGTTATGAATTTAACATATACCAACACGAAAAAGAAATTCCATTTAGAACGATTGTATCAAAAGTTTTGCTGGGATCCAGCTTTATGACATGTATGTTTGGTTTTCAACAGTATTCATTCGTTCAAGTTTGCTTTTAGGTAGTTTATCATTGCTCTATATTTGGATTATTGAGTTTGAGAGCTTCAAGCATAATAACATTAATCACATATTAACATGCCAATTCATCGTACAAAAACTTTCTCAGGAATGAAAAATACATGGTGACACGAAAGCTAGTTTACCTTAAAATATGTGCAAAACCATAAATAAATGCTAACACTCTCAAGAAGTTTAAACCACTACACTAGCAAATTACGTTTGCTCAGGTTCAATGTTGCAAATTCTACCTCGTCTTGTTGGAACCGCAATATCTGCAAACTTCCTTTCCAAATTCAAAATCTATAATCTCCGCTTGTGATCCACCATCGATTTGAAAAATGGCGCTGATCAGTGATCATCTATAGTAAACCCATCTATAACCCAACGCTATGCATGCAAGACTTCATGTTTTATGATGAAAATTGGTACAACAGATTTAAGTTTCATTATATCATGGTTAAAATCATTCTCATCGGCATTTTTCAAGAAGGAAGTAACTTTCAAATGTCATACCAAGCTCATTGCATCAAAGTATTGGCTTTCCTATCCTTAAAACTCAATTCGTGGCTATTTCTCTAGACTAGACAATATCCCCGTTTATATTTTGCTTGCAGTAATAACCGCCCAAATGAAATATTTGTTGTTTTGCTTAAATTTACCTTTAAAGGAAGTGTGTGGTGCCTGGTTCCCTATTATATTATATTATATTATATTATATTATATTATATTATATTATATTATATTATATTATATTATATTACCTATATTATATTATATTATATTATATTTATATTATATATTATATTATATCATAGAGAATGTAATAGTATTATATTACATTCTCTATGATTATATTATATTATATATTATATATTATATTATAATATATTATATTACGTTACATTACATTATATTATATTATATGCAATACAAATGATCAGTACTAAAGGTGGTGAGTGCCGTTCTGAATATCTGAACTCTTCTAAAATTAGAGTACCTATTTAATGGCAAACAGTATTGGATAGAAGTAAACCTTATTTACTTCATCTTTTCAACGACAATAAGTCAAATCTTTAAATTGTAACAGTCAGTAGTTAAATATGTACAAGCAATACCACATTTTTTTTATTTTAAATGTAACGCGACGCATTTCGACACCATGTGTCATTATCAAGGGCAACAGATTGTGATAGTACCTATCTGTTATCCATGATAGTATTGAACACGTCGAGTTCATATAAAATAAAAAATTACTGCAATTAATTTATTATTTCTATTAATTATGGAGTTCCACAAAGTAAGTTTGAAAAAAAGAACAATTTTAATGTAAATTCAGAAGTGAATTTAAAAAATGTCAACATTTGAGGTAACTGTTTTGTTTCTAATCTTAGAAAGACCACACATTTCTTTTTATTCGTTTTTCTTAAAACTTAAATTAAGATATCAGGTAACATATGACGGAACTTAACAAAGGAATTCGCAAATTGTCCAAAAATTTCTGATGAAATTATATCTAAACCCAATGCCGAAATTTTTACAACTAGATATGTACCTTAATGTATAATCAGAATCACCTTCGTCAAGTTGATGATTTGATTGTAATAAGATGTGTGCAACATAAAAATATCTTCCAAATTAAGCTATGTAAGGATGCTCATAGCTAAGTTATAGTACTCTTCGCTACGATATGATGTACCTACCTATATTACAGTTTTTACCAGTTGGTGATATATAATTTATATTTCTTTGTTTGGTAAATTGTCTCGAACTTTTAGCTCAACGGCTTTACGATTTCCTGAACGTCCATTATGGTTGTTTTTGAAGTAACCTTCTATTGTGAAGTCGTTACACAGCGAATTTGTTAAAAAAACACCAATCTCAGTAGTCATAGCGCATCTGTCTATCAACTAGTTCCTAGTGTTTTACTTTCATCCCAAATTAAAGAAACACTTCCATACTTTCATATCTATGCCGTCTATGCGTCTGAGTAAATTATTCCAAACAAAATTTGTTAATTGACTACCTTCTTACACATTTATGAAATGAATATAATTGAACTTTGGAGGAATTACTAATATAATTTTGTAGTGAATTGAAGCTTCTGTTGATAATTTATCTACCGATTTTGTGTATAAAAATTAGTATTAATTAAAGTAATATAAAAAAGAAAGTGCCTCTTTCTGTAACCTTTCTAATATTATTCGTCAGTACAATTATCAACATTACCAACAAATTCTACTGTGTGTAAGTAAATTAAAATTTTTTATATGGTATAAATAGGTTTGCAATCTATTGCAACATATTATTTAAGTTATTTTTGTATTAATTACACCATAATACACCAAAGGTAATAATTACAATTTATGCATTCACAATACTGCATCGAGCTTCTTTACACATAAATATGTACTTGTAATTTTTAGATATAGCTTAGTAAAAATAATTAATTAGATGCATCACTTAAACGATTAATTTAGTCGTTATTTTTTAGTAAGAATTTCGCAACAATGTACCTAGCTACAGTGTAAAAGTTATTTTAGCATAGTTCTATTCTGTATTCTCATTCTATTGTGAACATTGTATTATCAAACTAAGCTTTAGTATCTACCTGTATTCTTTGTTTTGAAATTATATATGAAAGCAGAGAAAAGTACAGTTTTTATTTATAGTCTCAGCAATAATTAAGCTACAATAATTTATTACTGTGCTTCTTTGAATTTCTACGCCAAAATACATTGTAGCTTAGTGTGAACAATATACCTATTTAAATTTTAGATTCGTCTAGCAAGTCTAGCTGCAAAAATACTTACTGCCCTTAAAGCAAAAATAGTCACGTAATAATTACCTATGTATTCTTTAGACAGCTGTGAACAAATTGTATAATTTAAAATGGTATATTTATTAGAAACTCGCCTTAAGATTTAAAAATAAGTACATGAGTACCTACTAATTTTTTTTAAGTGTGCATGTTAACTACGGAATGTAATATAGAATTCAGTACAATAATTAATTCCTGCGTCCACAAATTAAATGTACTTTTCTGATTTTTGTCAATACTGATGTAACTTTTGATGTTAGAGGTGTTAATGTTAAGTTTTACGTAATTTAGGAATTATATGGCAAGATATTGAAATAACTGAATGGTTATAAAGGAAAAAAAATCGCGCAGGTACCTATCCATAATCCACTCGTTTACACCACGTTTCTGTGATTTAAATCATATTTACTTAGTATATATGTAAATTTGAATGTCCTCTTTTTTTACATACTTGCGCTATATGATCGTTGTGCCTCTTTGATTTATTTGATAAGAAAGCACATTCTGTCAACCTTATCATTAATAAGCATAATAAGTACATAATAATATTTAACTTTATTTATTTATTATTATTAAGTATGAATTTGAAAAGAATTTTTGTATGGTACATATTTCCCGTCCTTTCGAACCTGTGTAACAAGTATATTTAAGTTAATAAGGTAATTTATACCTTAAAATACCGCTCATAATATTTTAATAAATAAGTTTTAATTTTAATGTACTTATCCCCTCCAGCAATACGATGGTGTATAAGAATTTGAATGTATACTTATTGCCCCATTGTTAAACTTTTTAATTATAATAAATTGTTATGCGGTGTATATAGTAAGTACCTACTAGTATTTTTCCTTTAGAAAAGCCCTTTAAGATTCTTAAACATACATTGCAGTACGTAGTAGGTATGGTTACAGTAGGTAGGTACGTATAATATTTCAAAAAAACAGGAAATATGCTAAAAATAGTGCGTTTTAAACATACGTTGTGTTATACATATAAAGTATTCAAATACAGTGTAAGTACAGGGCCCGACTGGCCCACCAGGCGATCGGGAGCTATGAAGGGCCGGGTCGGTCAGCGTAATGTAATATTAATAATTAAAAAATTAAAAATATGGAGAAATTATCCTTCGTATTTAAAAAAATTTATGTACTATGCAGAAGGATGATTTTCGATTGGTGCATTGGTGTATCGTGTCTAGAGACTATAGAGTTTGTACAATCGCCGTCAAAAAAGAAGCCCAGGCCCTGAAGCGATAGTAAAAGTTTGGACATCCTTGGGTATACGGGGGTATTGTATTCGCATCATACATTCATACAATAAGTACTGCCCACAGGTATAATGTCTAATAATAGCCGCAATTTCTAAAGTCGTTTGAAAATGATAAATGAATATTAGGGAATTATATTTTTATTGTCCATTTTTAAACTTCAACAATCCTCGATATAAATTAAACAAATTGAGAGCTTTAAGTAACTTAATTAAATGAAATGAGTATGTCATTATCGAATAATGATTAATTACAGGGAAATTACATATATAAATTGTTTTGTAAAACCATTAATTTCTTCGTTTTTATCCAAATTACATGTTTTCTTTAAATCTCAAATGGTTCTGGAATATTAAAAACCGAAAAAAATAAAATAATGATTAAGAATAAGAAATTAAATAATAATAAAATGTAAAAATAAAATAAATAAATAAAACAAGGAAATAAAGAGCGAATCATATTTTTATTGTCCATTTGAAACTTTCAATAATCCTCGATATAAATTAAAGAAATTGAGAACTGGTTTAATTTAAGTAACTTAATTAAAGGAAATTAGTAGGTCATTATCGAATAATGATTAATTACACGTAAAAATTTTTAAAAATTGGTATAAATGTATATGCTTTTGTTCATTACGTGTTCATTTTTCTAAAATATCCGAGCTTTTAATTAAGTTACTTAAATTAAACCAGTTCTCAATTTCTTTAATTTATTTCGAGGATTGTTGAAAGTTTAAAAATGGACAATAAAAATATGATTCCCTAATATTCAATTATCATTTTCAAACGACTTTAGAAATTACGGCTATTGTTAGACATTATACCTGTGGGCAGTACTTATTGTAGGAATGTATAATGCGAATACAATATCTCCCTATACCCAAGGATGTCCAAACTTTTACTATCGCTTCAGGACCTGGGCTTCTTTTTTGACGGCGATTGTACCTATGTATGTGTAAGCGCACCTTCAGTAAGATCTTATCGCTGATAATTGATAATTAAATTATAGGAGCAATAAATAAGTGGCGAAGAGTCCGGACAACAGCTGACTTTGACAGCCCTGAGGGCCAACAACAAACGCTACACAAAACACGTATTTTCAGTTTACGCGGGCTAAAATGATAATTTTGAATGCAACTCTCACGTTCCCTTAATGCCCGCAACCTGTACATGCAAGCACTATTCGCGAAACAAAGTAAATATAGATGGCAGCACAAAAAATCGCGATGGCTGTCGAATGTGAGACAGCTGACTTTTACTTATTTGTTTACCTTGGTTTATTTCGTAATTTAATTGTGTTCAGTTGCTATTTAAAATGCTATTAATATCATTAACTGATATTATGACTTACGTTGGAGTTGTATTAAGACCATTACAAGCAGGAGAAGCCGTTCTTAATGCGGAACATATTAATTGTGTGGTCATACATAATCCACAATAGGATATTCATTCATTTCATTCATTTTATTACTTAAATACTTAGTTCCTTCTGTCATTGCTTTTCGTTGTTCTAGTCTCCTACTCCTTGATTGCTTAGCTTACATCGCTTACATTAGCTTAGCATCGTTGTCGTGATTGCTAACAGGAAATTTTAAAGACGGGACATTTTTTTTCAAGCAAAATTTTTTAGAATTATGCTTACAAATTTTACAAATTTAAGAATGAATCATTTGATGCTATAATTGGGAATTCAAATTTGGTACCCTTATTAAAAAATGTGTTTGTAGAAGAAAAAGTTCAAGTGTTTTTTTTTTATTTCTTAAGATACCTAGTTTATTCTTAAATTGTCAATAATAAACAACAGTTACGTTTCGCTGTAAACTAGACGGGTTCTTCGGACATGTACCTAGGTACATTTAATTATTGTTATGAGTGAGTAAAAGTTAAAATTTGTAAGGGTAGGTATACGAAAACCCATCACACTTTTTCATATACCTACCCTTACAAATTTTAACTTTTACTCAAATCATAATAATTAAATGTACATGTCCGAAAAACCTGTCGAGCTTACAGCGAAACGTAACTATTATATTTATTGTATTGACAATTAAGAATAAACTATCTGAAGAAACTAAAAAAAAACACTGCAACTTTTTGTTCTACAAACATATAATCAGCACTCAACCATCAGTATTATTTCTTAAGCTTTAATTAAACTTATTAAAAAAGTTATCCTCATCTTTTGTCAGCTTGGAAAATATGAAAAGAGCGATTTTTAGCGCAATATGACGAACATGAGGTACACTACAATAAATATTGCTTTTTGCTGAACGTTTTTTGTATTCATCCACAATTAATTTCAAACAATAATGTAAAAAATAAGTACACAATTTACACAAAATCATACCACAAGCACGAACATATGTCTCACATTCAACGGTTCAGAATTTTACCACTTGGTGCGCCTACGTCGCTTTGTCGTATCAGGCTCTGCTATTACGAATAGAAAAAATGTTGCCCTCAGAGCCGTCAAAAAATAGGTTAATAACGTCATCTGCCCGGTCCCTATTAGGTAGGTACAGTTTACGCATAAAATGGGAGAAAATCTCGGTTGAGTGTTGTGTATGAGTTAATGTATTAAACTATTCTGTTGCTGAAAGAAATCCTAAAAGTAAAAAGTACCAGGTAAATATTTTTCTATTTGGCCTGCAGAATATATAGATACATACATAGAAATAAAATAGGTAAAATTTGTGCATTATTGCACAATCTGCTGAATCTGAAAATTGACTCGCCGTGTAAACTAGAGGTCATTCATTCTGAGTATTACGGCAGTTGGGCTTTATGATTTTTTTTTGCATAAGGGATCTAGGAATAGCTGCCAATGTTTAAATCTTTAAATACTTCTTTATTATGATGTATCATACTGCCGTGTTAATTCTAAAGGGCGTATCTGCAAATTCGACAGAAATTGAGTTAGACGCATTTTTAGAATCCTCTTTAAAAGTACTATGTATGTGTTAAGAAGAGATTGCGTATCTCAATGTTATATAGGCGAAAACTC
The DNA here is from genome assembly GCA_036250285.1 of Pyrocoelia pectoralis. Lineage (NCBI taxonomy): Eukaryota > Metazoa > Arthropoda > Insecta > Coleoptera > Lampyridae > Pyrocoelia > Pyrocoelia pectoralis. The sequence continues at coordinate 36,531,188 of CM070074.1, forward strand.
GCTTTTAAAGAAATTTGTATCTACAAATTACCCGCCTTTGTTAGATTAAAAAAAGGCGTATATGATTGTTAGTTGAAACGGTTGTATCTGTACACTGTGTACTCACAGTACTTGCTGCCAGTATTATATTCAATAGTATAAAATTAAAATTCCTCTAAGCATAGGTAAATGATTTGATGGCATAACTGAAAATATTAAAAGTCCATTTTCTCAGTTTCTATGTTATTGTAGATACGCCCCTTTGAATTAACACGGCAGCATAGTCGAGTTAAATAATTGGGTGACAACGTTTCGCCTACATTAGGCTTTTTCAAGTCATATAATAGCGAACAGTAAAAGGTAATGAATTAAAAGAATTTTTAAATATAACATATAAATTAAAAACGTGTCTGAAACTTTCATTTTTTTGAAACTTTCAGACACGTTTTTAATTTATATGTTATATTTAAAAATTCTTTTAATTCATTACCTTTTACTGTTCGCTATACAGGGTGCCCCAGGCGGAGCTTACGCTAGACGTATCTTGGAAACCGAATGTCACAAAAATTTGAAATTTTAGGGCCAAAGTTACTTTTTCACTTACAATCGACTAAAAATATTTGCAAGGAAGTAGCACTTCCGGTTATACCGGAAGTAGGCCATAACTTCGTTATTTTAAATGGCAACCCCGATTTTTTTTCTCTGATTCGAATTACCCCTTTTGTTTGGTTTCCAAATCACCCTACATGTCAAATGTCTGCATGGCCACCTTGACTTTATTAGTGATTTAATGGAAATTTTATGGAATGCAGAGGTTCACGCCAATGGCTGTAACTTTTGAACACTTTAAGATAGAAATGCAAGTGATACATGGTTTTATAGAGGAAGAAGTGCTCTTTCTAGTCGTACCATAGCTTCTTCAAATGAAATGTTCCAAGGTCACGTTTTGCCTCCTTAAATATTCGACATTTCAAATGATGAAAACTCGATTTTTTTAAATGGCAACCCCATGGTTTGTTTTCATCATTGAACGCGGAATTTCACTACCTTTCATTCGGTACCCATAAAGTATGGTGCGTGGAAAACATTTGTCAAAATAATGCAACTCTTTATGTTTAATGCGATAATTCGGTAAATATCAACCCAGCAATGGAAAAAAATTTCACTTCTTAATAAATTGAGCGATCTCTTGGATGACTGGATCTTCGAGTTGTTCTTTCTTTATTGCCTCTTCGGATAACATTTCCGTCAAAACTTCTTTTAATATTGAATTGACGTAAATATCTCATTTTTCGTTTATGATATCGTCATCTTCCTCTCCGTCTTTCATTGGACTTCTTGACAATGCGTCTGGTACGTAAAAATTTGTCCCAGCCACATGTCTAATCTCGTAATTGAATTTTGCTAATCTCATTCTAAAACGTTGAAGTCGGTTTGATAATTTATTCATTTCTTTTGTTGCCAAAATAGAAGTTAAAGGTCGGTTAAAATTTCAAATTTGGACCCCAACAGAAATTGTTCCAATCTTTCGCATGTCCAAGTCACTGCCAGAGCTTCCTTTTGAATTGGAGCATAACATTTTTGGCTGTCACTGAGGGTTCTCGATGCAAAGTTCCAACACTGCACCTATTCCAACACTGCACCTATTCCATAGGATGATGCATCTGCTGATACTCGCGTTTTCCTGTTGTACTAAACTTGGCTAGCACTTGTGTTGAGGAAATGTCCGCTTTTAATGCATTAAAATCTTTTGATGAATATCCGACCACACAAACACTCTGTCTTTTCTTAAAAGTTCGCGTATCAATTGAGTTTTTGGCGCAACGTTTGGTATGAAGCGCACTACGTAATTAACCATGCCTAAAAACTGCCTTACACCGGTAACGTCTTTCGGCACTGGATATTCTTTTATCGCCTCGACACTTTTTGGATCGGGTTTTATACCCCTCGCGTTTACCACGAACCCTAAATATGATGCTTCATTGTTTCTAAATTCACATTTGTCCTTATTTAAGGTCAGTCCATTCCGTGATAGCACTTTAAGCACCTTTCGTAAAACAGTATCATGTTCATAATCAAAATATCGTCCGCATGTACCACAACTCTGCTTGATTGCACTTCGTTCAACACATTATTTATTGTCCGCTGGAATACCTATTTCCGGTGCTGAAGTTATTCCAAACGGTATCCTTTTTAAACCTTCCAAACGGTGTTAGAAAAGTTGTATGTATATTTTCTGAACTCCTCATCTAGTTTTAATTGCCAGAATCCTCGTGAAAATTCTAACTTTGAAAATATTTTTGACTCACTTAATTTCGTTAGAGTTTCATCCACCGAAGGTAACTGGAAAACCTCGCGTTTTACGTATTTATTTAGTTCAGTCAAGTCCGAACACACACGCACTTTCCCGGTTTTATTCTGCGCCACCACCATTGGTGCACACCATTCGGTCGGTTTTTCTATTTTTTCGATGACGCCATGTTTTTCCATCCTGTTCATTTCCTTTTCGACTTCTTGTACGAGTGGTATTGTTATCCTTCGTGGCGTAGTTATTGCATACGGAACTGAATTTCCTTTTAGTTGTATTTTATATTCAAAATTTTTTAATTTTCCTAACCCTTTAAAAAGTTTCGGATATTCGCTTATTATTACTTCCTTAAAATTCTTGTTTACATTCGACAAACTCTGGATGTTCTTAATTTCTAAGTTTTCCTCAGCCCATTTAACTATGTATTTTCAGTTTTTCAAGCGCTGGCCTGCCTAACAGATTTTCCAGATTTCGTTCCATGTAATTGGTATCCTAATTTTTCCGTACACTTTAAGGCCAAGCGCAAAATGAGACGCAGCTTGGTGAGGTGGCGCAGCGTGAGTCACGGTGAGTTTTTGTGAACCTAAATAAAAATAGTCAATGCGCATATTACTTCGCAGCGTGACGTCGCGCAGTTTTGGCTTAACGTGATCCTGCGGAACGCAGTGTAGTTGCCGCAGTTTTCGTTCTAAATATCACGGTGAGTGTTAAGAAACATGGAAGAAAAACTAATTGAGGACGTTCGGATACGACCAGTTTTGTACGAGACCAGTCATGTAGACTACATGAGGACAAAATAATTGGCCGAAAATAATTGGTGAACTTTTCGTCGCGAAATTCTTTAGTAAATTCTCCATGAGTTTTTCTTCTTTTCATGTAGTACAAGCTTCTCCCTGACCTTTTATTAGCCGTTTGGGAGATACATAAGATACTATTTCGGACTCGAATCTTCGTCTGAATCAGATTCAGAACTATAGTCAATCGTAAGTGCAGTAACGGCTGCCATTTTTCAGTACTATGGTGTAGCCTTCTGCGAAGTGAAAACTGCTATCGTATTTGCGCGGTAACCGCGTTCGCAGTTGTCTCCCGTGAGGCCGGGCGCAAAATGAGACGCAGCTTGGTGAGGTGAAACGGCGTGAGTCACGGTAAGTGATTCACGGGAGCCAATTCAATTTTTTTTTTCGCTCCCATGAAAAGCACCCTCTAGATTAACTAAGGTGGGGGTGTTGTTTAGGAAAAATCCTGAAACACGCCACCTTTGACTTTTTGAACGGCACATTTTGATGTCAAATTTGACTCTGTCAGGTCAACCGCCTAGCCCCAACAACCCCCGACAAAAACAAAAATTACGGTAAGGTAGTCGAGCGACCCCTCATTTGAAGCGTCTTTTAATTCTCTATTCGACAGTATGAATGAAAATTAGTTTTATTCAATTTTTTTTCACTCCCATGAAAAGCACCCTCTAGATTAACTAAGGTGGGAGTGTTGCTTAGGAAAAATCCTGAAACACGCCACCTTTGACTTTTTGAACGGCACATTTTAGGATTTTTCCTAAACAACACCCTCACCTTAGTTAATCTAGAGGGTGCTTTTCATGGGGGGTGGAAAAAATTGAATAAAACTAATTTTCATTCATTCTGTCGAATAGAGAATTAAAAAACGCTTCAAATGAGGGGTCGCTCGACTCCCTTTCCCTATTTAAATTTTCGAGTTGGGGGTTGCTGGGGCTAGGGGGTTGACCTGACAAAGTCAAATTTGACATCAAAAGTTGTCCCCCAAATATAGAAAATCGACGTGCCCGAGCGTTTTTTAAAAAAACTTGTCTAAGTGTCCCAAAACAGGCGTGTTACCTTTTCAATGGCCCACCCTGTATTTTAAAATGTCTCAAAATCAATTTTATGTCCTTTTATCAAAAATTGAAACTCAAATTCAAAAACAAAACACTACAAGAAACTAAATACATACTGAAAATATGACGGATCCGTTCCGATTACAAATTCATACTACTAGAATTGATAAGGAACAGACAGGCAACGGCACGTCAAAATTAGTTTTAAGATTATAACTTTTCCGTTCCGTAACGTTGACGGTAAGTGACGTTGCCGGTCAGTGTGAACATTGCCATTAAAATATATATATGGAGACATATTTTAACGTGACGGTGCCGGTCTATGACGTGACGGTGACTTTCCGTATAGTGCGAATCGACCTTAATAAGCTCCGATTGTGTGATTTTTAACATTGCTTTGTCCAGGGTCAACGACTCGTCTAGTTGTAATATTTCTGACAATTTTTCGTCATTAATCCCAACCACCAACCTATCTCGTATTAATTCGTCTTCTAAACTTCCGTATTTGCATTCTTTAGCCAAATTAATTATCACACGGATATATTCCTCCGCGCTTTCGGCTTCTTTTTGTTTACGTATTAAATTTCGCCCTTGCGTAAATTAAATTACTCGTTCCCACGAAATTTGTGTCGAAGAATTGTTTTATTTCTTCGTACGTTGTGAAATTTTTCTCCTCAATGCGACGATAAATATTTCGTGACCCTCGGGCCCATGTGTAAACATATTGAGTTTATCTGCGTTACCTGGTCAGCTTTTGTAGCTAGAGGTGAGCGGTCTGTCCGAGATTTCCAGACGGACACTTGTCCGTCGGAAAGTGTCCGAGATTATCGGCCGGACGGACAGGCAAATCATATTTTCCGACGGACGTGGACTGTCCGAGGAAATATTTTGTCCGGTACATTCGGACACGGACATATCCGAACAATTTTTCAGACAATTCCATTGTCCCAAATGGTCCGAAACTGTCCAAAAAATTGTGATGTGCTCAATTTATTTTGTGTGGTATATGATAATACAGAGAAACATTGGAATGCAATTACGTAAAAATAAAGGAAGCTTCCCTGGAAGAAAGATCCTTCTCATCTCAGGTCCACGTGGTCCAACGATGAGAAGAAGGAAATGGATCGGTTGCGAGGAATGGTAAGGATATTTTTGTGTTTGTCCGGTTTCATGCAATTTATAATTTACAATTTTTATTATTAATTGCTATTTAATTAAACTGGTTGTCTTGTAAATGACAAAAATAAATTACGCCGTTTGTATCATGTGTAATTGTGTATATTTAATTTATCCTACGTTACAGCATTCGAATTTCATTTAACATTTTTCGGACGGACTCGGACTCGGACAACAAAAAATAATACGGACAGTTTCGGACGTACTTTTTGAAAATTTGTTCGGACACGTCCGAACACGGACACAAAAGTTTCGATCCGGACAAACTTCGAACGGATTCGGACAGTTTAAGTTCAACATTTTTCGGACGGTGGACGCATTCGGACGCGAAAAATGGCTGTCCGACTCACCCCGATCTGGTACCGACACTAACGTGGGCGTTATTGATGGTATCGCACGTGAAAAATCGCCTTGCAGCTGTAATTGAGGACCTTGATGCAAAAAGGGGATAAGTCATCATTTTACCAAAATCGAGTTATGTAGATCGTCTGACCCTAATTTTACCTAGGTATCGTTTGGTGCAAGAATGGGACAAATCAAGCAAGTAATAATGAAACTACAGCTACCTTTGACTCATCCCCCTGGGTCTTTGATGCAAAAAGGGGATTAGTCGAATTGACTTATCCCATTCTTGCCCCAACTTATGTAGCTTCGTGCCGGCAATAACGAAGATGTTTCATTGCCTTATTTCTCAGTTATTTAAGTCTAAGTTCGTTTTTTTTTGTTGTATATGACCTCTACTTTACTATTATTAATAAAAAAAAAAAATGAGAAAAATTTGGTTTTTTGCGTTTTTTAAAGAATTTACATATCGTGACTTATCCCCTTTTTGCATCAAGGTCCTCAATTGCTGTACCCTTTCTTGAAGGTCGGCAAGTTGTTTCACCAACTCGTCCGCGGCAGCCATTTTATACCACGCACAATCACTCGTTACGCTATTTACACACACTGAATTTAATCGTACTCTAATACCACACCTGACACCATGTGTTATGACCGTTATCGAGGGTAATTATCAATAACACTCACCATTCAAGGGATCTATCTTTATTATCAACTGTCCACCGACACGTTCGCTACACGGCTCCCCCACCACGCTTATGCCCATGCCACAGTTTGAAATTGATACTTATAGCAAATTGTATTGGGAACTCCACTGATGGTGCTTCTAACATGCAAGGGCAGTATAATATAAATAATATAATATAAACCTTTTTTAATTTTTTTTGCACGTTTCTGTACCTATCGAGTAACAGCTTCAAACTATAACCAAATTATAGTTTGAACATAACTCTATAAGAAAAATCATGGCTGCCTCGTTAAATCCTGTGCTAATGCCTAGGCAGAAAACATTCTCTTTCTCAAAGTGTTATGATACCACTAATACAACTATCATAGAAGTACTTAGGGAAAAACATAGAATCGTCCAATGAACAATTATAATGATTTCGACAAAACAATTTTATAATATAAAATATTTAGTAATAGTATACAGGGTGTTTTTTGGGAGCTTTAGTTAGACATTTCTGGGAAAGTTTTATAGATAGGTTTTTGAAAATTTGAACTTAGGGGTTATTCTGAAAACCGAATCGATGTAAAATATTTTCAAAATGGTAGCGCTTCCGGAAATGCCGGTAGTAGCTGGAAACTTGGTTTTTTAAATGGGAACTATTGCATTTTTGGATTCTACGTGAAATTTTAGTTCTTTTAATACCCACATGTCAATATCTACAAGTTATGGTTTTTAAGTTATTTTCACTTATTTAAAACAAAATGGCGGATGCAGACGGTAATTTAGGAATTCATTACTTGAAAACCTATCAATTAAACCTTCCCAGAAATGTCTAACTAAAGCTCCCAAAAAACACCCTGTATAAATATTTTATATTACAAAATTGTTTTGTCGAAATCATTATAATTATTCATTGGACGATTCTTTGTTTATCCCTAAGTACTTCTATGATAGTTGTATTAGTGGTATCATAACACTTTGAGAAAGAGAATGTTTTCTGCCTAACCATTAGCACAGGATTTAACGAGGCAGCCATGATTTTTCTTATAGTTATGTTCAAACTATAATTTGGTTATAGTTTGAAGCTGTTATAGGTACAGAAACGTGCCAAAAAAATTAAAAAAAACTTTCTGCCTAGGTATTAGCACAAGATTTAACAATGCAGACATTTTTTTTCTTTTTTAATTGTATAAAAGTTATGTTTTAAGAGTATAATTTCATGCTGTTACTCGATAGGTACAGTAACGTGCCAAAAAATATTCAGGAGAGAGGACATGGCGAATTTCTGCTCAGGCAGCAAAAGATTTTATGGATGGTCTGTATAAGTACTAGCTTTTGAAAATCATTTCATGCTGTTACTTGATAGGCCAGCTTTTTTGCAGCCAGCTCTCGCTCTATAAGGGTTTCCGTCGTGGCTGTCTAAAGATTCTCCTGGACAAGGTCACGTTTGGTGTTACGCTCATAAATGTTGTTGACTAAAATTTTTACATAAAAGCTGGAATTTTGTCGAGTTGTGTGAATCTTTATATGCAATAAAAACATCTGACAATTTTAATAGTGAAATCAAGTATAATTCAGGTAGGTACTACTCTTTTAGAAAGTTTTTTGAAGTATGAAACCGTACCTAATGGTCGCGATAGTGTTTAAAAGAATTTTTGTATAGGTACACTACACCTGTTTCCAATTATCTACAAACAGCAGGAATGGACTTTTTACAAGCTTATTGTCGTATGGTTGACAAAACTCTGACATCTTTCAAGGATATGAATAGGGAGTTCGATCAAATCTATACTGAAGCAAATAAATAAATGTATTAGTATTTATTTACTATTCCTTCTACCCCCTTTGAGAGTCAGAACCAACCACAATGTCTTCTTTTTCAGACATATTGTATATACAGGGTGATTCATTAAGAATGTCCAATCTCTGAATTGTAGATTCCAGACCTCAAAATATGATGATTCTGCCCAACATGCCTTATACAAATATTGCTAGTTTCCGAGATACCGGGTGTTTAAAGTTTAAATATGAATTTTGATTTTCGCAATAACAATTAATTAATGTGATTAAAAATAATAGACAAGGATTATTTGATATGAAGAGATCTTTGCGAAACGGATCATAAATAATAGTTATTGTTGTTACACATTTAGAGAATAAATTTTTTTTTAAATTAAATTTATTGAACTGTTTAGAAGCAAATAACTCGATAACTGATCGAGTTACACGAATCAAACAAGAGTAACTTTTTTTTGTAGAATCTAACGCTTTTCCATATTTTATTATTAGTTTGCTAATAGTTCAGCCGAAAAAAATTTTTGCTTAGATTTACTAAACACAACCAAGTATAACTAGCGCCCTCTATTAGCAATGCTAAATTAGAGTCCAAATTGGCAATCCTCATGCAAAAAAAGGTAAAACTGCCAATTTTCAAAAAGAAATTGTGAAAAAATAGAAAGTTATTGCGAAAATCAAAATTCATATTTAAACTTTAAACACCCGGTATCTCGGAAACTATCAATATTTGTATAAGGCATGTTGGGCAGAATCATCATATTTCGAGGTCTGGAATCTACAGTTCAGAGATTGGACATTCTTAATGAATCACCCTGTATACTCAATGCTGCTTACCCAGGTAACAATTCTTAACGAAATCTTGACAGAAACGTTGACGATCGTGATCAAACTTTACGTTATCGTGATTTAGAATCTATATAGATTTCGTGACTGAGGCAGTGGCCAAACCGCGCTAAATTTAATCATTGAATTTGTGACGAACATGATACAGAAACTCTTGACGAAAACGATACGGAAGAGGCGTGACGAATACGATACGGAAGAAACGTGACGAATACGATACAGAAAATCTTGACGAAAACGATACAGAAAAAATGTCACGAAAACGATGTGTCTTATACTTTCTCTTATTACAAGGGTAAACTGTTTTCGTTTTCCAAAACCGAACTTGCGATTTTGATAATCAAATCTCAATTTCGGTTTAAAGTTCGATTCCAATACTTTTCTCACTTGCTATTTAAGGGAAATCCATGGTGAAAGTCAGAGGCTCACAATTCATAATTCAAGGGAAAGTACAGTTTTAAACTTTGTAAGTCCCTTATGGTTTTATAATCATAAATATGTGATTTCGTGATATCTCACACCACCTTAAAGACGACATACAGTATAATAAGCTTTATTAACAAAAAATTTATTACACAAACATTTTTGTAATACAACACTAAACTAATACCTATATAAGAAATTGGAACATAACATTAATACATGGAGTGAATATAAGTAATGAGCAATATCGAGTAGTTTGATCTTAAATATTATATTTATGCTTTAATTATTAATTATTTAATTATAAATACTCACGTCACAATAAATCTTATTTTAAAATAATCCCAAAAGCTTGCACAAATATTAAAACAAACGTAAAAAAACGTGGTAAACAGAAACACATCAAAAACGAACGCTTTGGTCTTATACCACGGACGCGGACGCGCAGACATGGATGACTGGAATGAATGAAGATGTTTTTAAACTTTCTTTTCTCGTAGTAAACCTAACGACAATATAACGCCTTTTTCGTCACTTTTCGTAACGTACTAATACGTTTTTTCAATATGTGAAGTGTCGTCACTATTTCGTGACAGAATTTTCGAAAAAAATCTTCACGAGAATGTATCGTATTTAACGTAACGTATTCGTTACAGACATTCAAAGTAAAGAATTATGCACACGATTTTGTAACGAATTAGTGACAATATACCTTTAAACGACTGTTTTGTCACGAATTCGTCAAGTCTTAAATATTATCGTCACGTTGTGTTACCTGGGGTCACTATTTCGTGACAGAATTTTCGAAAAAAATCGTCACGAAAATGTATCATGTTTAACTTAACGTATTCGTTACAGACATTCAAAGTAAAGAATTATGCACACGATTTGGTAACGAATTAGTGACAAATAAACAGGGCCGGATTTACGGCGGGGCAAGCGGGGCTGAAGCCCCGGGGCCCCCACAATTGAGGGCCTCCACAAACTTTGAATTTTCCATTTTTTAATGGCTTTCAAGAAAGTGAAGAGAAATGAAATACCTATATCTAAATATGTAATGTAGATTAGAAGATATAAAAGAGACTGTCCGATTATAATAGGTAGTATTATTATACTAACGTAACTTTGGAAGGCCTAATTACCCCATTACCCCCTCCTCTTAAATACGCGCTTGCCTGGAGAGATTTATTAAAGTTCAGACGGTCCTCCCTCGCACGTTTAAAGAACAGTAAACATTAAAGTTCTCGTTCTCGTCACTCCGTTTAGGCGTTTACAGTACCTATTTATATACTTCTATTTGTAAGACCGATAGTACTTTTGTGTATTAATTTCACTATTAAGCCTCCGCGACATGGCTTTTTAATCTAAAAATAAAATTATCCAAAGATATTTATTTTTTGAAAGGGGCCCCCCTTTGTTCATTGCCCCGGGCCTCCACAGTCCACACTCGTAAATCCGGCTCTGCAAATAAACCTTTAAACGACTGTTTTGTCACGAATTCGTCAAGTCTTAATATTATCGTCACGTTGTGTTACCTGGGTACGAAAGGCGCAAACTACAATAAATGAATAAATACGACTGAATTACGCTATCCTTGTCCTGACGTCACAAACCATGTAAAAAAGCGTTTCTGCAGTTCTAGGCAGACGCAACAACATGCAATGGCGTTCGCCAAAAAACGGTGTTGACAGGAAGAGCGTGCATACTAAGTTGCAACAATGACAATAGATGACAGTAATGTAGACTAAACTCTTCAACTAGCAAGGAGAGGAAACTGATAACATCATTAAAAAGTGCTATAATCTACGCTAAATAGGCACTAATTTCTTTGTATAAATACCTTAGGTGTCTGGAGCTCAATTTTTAATCACAAAATCACTGACGTAAAACAGAATTCAGCTATCTCTTCTCGAATTCAGTCGATTTCTATAACGCTCCATAACTTTCTTACTATTAAAAATAAGTGATTTTGGATTTTGGCAAAATCTTTCTTAGCGAGCACTTGTTAATTAAGTATACAAATTTAAAAGTAATTACGGTAATTTATGAAAAGTTAGTACGCTTGCTGTATTTTTTGTTTTTAAACATTCCCAAACAGATCAACTACAACTATAAACATAAACAAGAGCTGTTTATCGCTCCCGTAAACACAATTTAGTTATTTATGACGGCTCCTTAAGATGGCCGCTATGGTCATGGTGCAGTTCCGTCGAATAAATTTTCAATAACTATTTATTATACCTACTTATCCTTCTTCTTTTGTTTTCTTTATTCAGTGTTGAATTGTCTGTGTTGTTTGTTTATTTCATTGGTCTCGTGTTCTGTGTGTAGCGTGTTTATTGTTTTTAAAAATCATACTTAGGTAACAACATAACAATAAGTGGTCCACGTGTACAGTTTTGTATAGTAGGTACTTAGTGTGTGTTACTCCAGGTCCAGTTGGTTCATTTGGTAAGAGTTTTTTATATTTCATTTTTAATTAATGTTGTTTATTTTATTTGTGTTTTGTTCTTGTCCTGATAAAGCTCGTTACGAAAGGAGATGAAACGTTGACTTTTTCAACATTGAGTCGGAAGTCGTCTATCTTACTGACTCTGGCCGTGGAAGCCTCCGGCACAGTATTCTTTATACTGTGCCTCCGGTCTGGCATTAAAATATATTTCTTTACAACACAATTGCTACTGCCACAAGTGCCACACACCTAGAAAACTGTTATGTAATTAATACTCTGCATGTTACCTCGGACCAATCTTCATAACAGAATGCTGAAGCCTGCCTATGAGTAAAGATAAACGGGGAGAAGTGTATAGCACAGCTTTTAAGCTGTGTGTATAGTCACAGTGGTGGGACAGGTGGGGGGTTATCAGAAAACGCGACGGAAGTCGACATTGCATTACCTCCTCTCCGCTGGTCAGTTATGTTTACTATGGTATCTGCTTACATTTTTAAGTTATTCTGCCAGAACTGAATTTTGTGACCGTTTGAAGTTAATTTTATGGACAAAATTACAAACGACTGCGTAGACAAAACTGTCTTATTGTGTAGATTAGAAAATTTTATACGAAAAAGGAAATAGGTACCTATTAAGAATGGTTAGTTGTATGGCGTGTGGGTTGTCGGATAAAGCGCGTAAGGCTGGAATTACATTTCATAGGTAAGTTATTTTGTTACTATTATTTTTTGCCACTGATAATATTGCAAAACTGACTTAATTTTTATTTATACTGCATTTTGGTAAAAGGCTAAAAGCGGCGATTACAATCTACATGAAACAATAATGGCAGCCATTTTTGTGTATATTTCTGTTCACTGTTCAGTAGCGGCGCGTACGTAGGTACTATTGGGAATAAATAATATTTATTTATTTGTTCAACCAAATTCTATAACATATACTAAAGGGATATGTTACGTCTTATTTTGTAGGTCCCAAAAAACCAGAATTATATGCAGCATGGATGAAGTTTGTCAATAAAACGGAAGAGATGATGCCGAAGGTCGCTGTTCTCTGTTCACAGCATTTTGAAGAGATGGAATTTGACAGATCAGCATTCAGAGTACTATTAAGTCGCACTGCAGTACCCTCTAAATTAGTAAATCGTCATAAATATGTGAGTATCGTGATGGAGTTGTCTTATGATGACGATATCATCAACTTATGTGATATTTATAAATATTGTTTCAGGAAAGAATTGTGGCACATGAACCAGCACATGCGGTGTCTGCAGCTTTTGGTTCGAACACTCAAAGTAGTAGTAAACAGACAGATGCTGTTAAGCCTGAACCTGTGGAGATATTTGAGGCTCCACATTCACCTGAGCAACCAAAAATTATACCTCAATCAACTGCAGACACTCCAAGAAAAACTAAACTACAGCAACAGCTTTGTCAGGTAGCAAATACAAATGTCCGACAGGCTCAGCAAATAGGAAACTACAAAAGAAAAAGTGGTTCCAAAAAAAGCGTATTTTTGAGTTAACTGCTGCAATTAAGGAACTACGTACAAAAAAATTTGTAAATGCTGATCAAGAAAGTACATTCATAGAGGAATTCGGTAGCACTAATAAACCATTTCATAACTTATACAGTTTAAATGGCAATGACTTAATTATTTATTTTCTTTATATTACTTGTTATTTATTCTACTACATATCATTATGAGTCTCTTTGTAAATTTTTATTCATTGCTCTGTGTTGTATACTGTTGCTTAGGTCAAATATACATTGCATCATGAACACACACGCCTTTTCCTTTTCTTCTTTATTATAATATAAGGAATTTTCGCACCACTTGCGTAACCAACCACTAGCAACAACTTACCTCACTGACCTGTATCTTAAAGGACTGAGCATTCTAATGATCCCCTCCACTATTTTGAAGCAAATTGAAAACCGGTGTTTTTAAGGTGCCAATTAGTAATTTAGGTTTGTTGTGTTGGTGATTATTGGTAACACTGTAACTAATGTTTTTATTTACATAAACATAACCTGTTTCATACGTAGTATAAACTACGTTTATGCATTGCAATAAAATACAATTTTTAATAATTTACGTTTTTAAATAATTATGAGCCTGTAATTATACTACTTTTCACCAGATATTAAGCATATAGATTAGAACAAGCTAAACTGTAATAGCTGATACCAGTACTACCAACACATTATAAACACCGAGCTACCATCATTATATAACTAACGCACTAGTTGGCACCTGAAGTAACTAATATTTAGGTGGGGCTTGTTTGCTTCAATGTTGTATTGAAGAATGCTCAGTCCTTTATGATACAGGTCAGTGAACTTACCTACGTCACTCTAGTTTCCTCCACTACCCTTTCTTTTGTACAACTTCCGTCGCGTGCGTTGATAACGGAAGGTTCTCTCCTTTTTATCTGTAGTCGTAGGCTGAAGGCTGAAGCTGATTCGCTTCCACTTCAGGGTGGCTGGTAACGCGATCTTCAATCAAGTGGGTTAGCAGTGCTGCCACATGTGTTTCAAATATTTGAATTTTGACAGTGGAATGGTCTGAAGTTTCAGCAAATTTGTATGAAGTATTTACCTATGAACATTGAACTGTACGCTATAAGCAACGAACCAAAGATTGAAGGAAGAATCCTTGCCTATGAACCTCACCATTTCCAGGAATATAACTAAAAATGATCCAAATGGTTATTTTTGGTAGCCATTTTTTATAGTACCTAATCAGTTTAAATCAAATACGTGCAATAGTAATTTTAACACTGATTTCTATAACCATACACCTAGATTGACAACTTCATATATTCTAGGAATACGAAAGTGAAGCCATTCCGCCATTTGTCAAACTGGCAAAAGTGGTGGGAAATTCGTCACTTTTTAACAAGGACTAGAACCGAACCGAAAAGAACCGATACCGGAACCTATTGATTTATTATAACCGAAACCGGAACCGAAACCTTTATTCGTATTTTATTTAAAACCTGAACCGGAATCGGAACCCTTTTATTTTTACAGTACTACCGGTATTTTTTTAGGTTCACAAACACTATCAAAAATTCAAACATTCAAAATTGTACGCATTTATTAGCACTGTATAGAAAAGGTGCTACTTTAGCCACTGATGGCGGAGGCTTTAATGTGCTTTCGCTTGCCTATGTCGTTGTCTTTTCTGTATTGTATGATTCTCAGCCACAAAACACACGGTAAAATTACATTTTCCCCGTGCATAATACAATAATTTTTTCTATACCCCTCAAAGTAAGCATTACTTTGTAACTAATACAAGTATTACAAAATTAGTTGTTATGTTGATAACGGTTACAGAACTAAAATACTTTTGAAATCAGAACCTTTATAGAACCCGAAAATTTAGGAACCGGAACCTTTTCATATATTTGTTTAGAACCTGAACCGGAACTGAACCCATGTTTCAAAAAGGTTCTGGTCCCTGCTTTTAACAATATGAAGTTGTCAATCTAGGTGTATGATAGAAATCTGTGAATTTTAATGTATCTACTCCGGCAACACCGCTTTATTTGAGAAAAAAAAAAGATTATCGAAACCTTATCCTGTGTGAACCTACCTTTAATAATTTTCACAGTGGTGGAGTGGTGTAAGTTCATCAATAACGTGGTTGTTATGGTTAAGCTTTATTGTCATTTAATTAACGGTTAATTTGTCTTATTTTAATTATAAATTGCTGTAATTACTCAATTTGAATTCAATTAGTAAATATACCATGTCTAAACGCCGTATAAGATATCATAGACCCTTTCATCAAAAGAAAAGGTTAATATAGCGCCTACATAATAACTCCTTTGAATTACAATCCTAATTATGTATGTCGATAGGGAAGACGGGGATGCCTCTCACAACTACTACAATTGTTCCACCAAAAGTCAATTCATCAATTAACCCTTTAACAGGATTACCATTTACTCAACGATACCATAACCTCTACAGTAAACGTATATTGTTACCAGTGTTCGAATATAAAGCCGATTTTATGAGACTGCTTAATGAAAATCAATGTATTGTGCTAGTGGGAGAAACAGGATCTGGAAAAACTACCCAAATTCCTCAGTGGTGTGGGGAGTACGCACGATCCATTGGAAAAAAAGGTGTCTGTTGTACTCAACCAAGAAGAGTAGCAGCCATGTCTGTAGCTCAACGTGTTTCGGAAGAAATGGATGTTGCACTGGGACAAGAAGTTGGTTATAGCATTCGTTTTGAAGATTGTTCATCAGCAAAGACTATACTTAAGTAAGTTTTAACACTTAGCTATATGAATAATAAATAAAAACTTCCAGTCACATAAAGACAAATTTTAGAATGATGAATCTGTTATGTGTGTTAGGTTAGGTGTGGTAAATTTCTCCTGTTTCTTACTTTGTGCATCCCTGCTTTCTCAGTCCTTTGTACTTAGAATTATCACTGATTTGAAAGTTATTCAAATTGTCGGCACATCCACGATCACGCGACAGGTAGTTCTTATTTCATTTTACCTATATACATTGCAACCTATTGAAGATTCGGTTTGGAAGAAATAAAGCACAGCTAAAGTTGCCAAAATTCTAGATATTTATAAATGCAGAGTCGAAAAATGTGTTATACAATGACGTTTTCCTCTTGAATATAGGTTTAATTGTAATAATTAATTCTATAACAAAATACATATATAAATGTACATGTAGTCTATACAATGTGAAAAGTACTGCATATTTATGTATTTTGTTACAGAATTAATTATTATGATTACTTAAACCTATATTCAAGAGGCGAAACGTCAATATGTAACACATTTTTGGACTTGGTATTTATGGAATTTCCGCAACTTTAGCTGTGTTTATTTCTTCCAAATCGAATATCATATCACAAGACAGCTACTTTGTCATAAACCACAGTATTATCTAACTATTCTTTTCAGTCATAAACGAGACCAAATGTTTTAATATGCATCTTTCAATCAGTATATTACAAAACAAAAGCAGTTGTGATCAAATACTATGATTATATAGTATTTTCAACGAGTTCGCCAATGCACGTCATTAACAAAATAAAATGACAAACCAAATAAAAATCTTGACCAGATACTTACGTTATGTATTCATGGTTAAAAAAGTAAATTTTCAATGTTAGTGTTGGTACTGAAAACCAATGATGCCAAACCTGCTTTACTCTGTTTAATATTTGCGTTGTAAATTTGTATTGTTGTGCTTTCGTTGTTTACGTACATTTATATATTCCGATTTTTCGAATTTGCTTACTTTTCTGTAGGGATGGCAAAAAAAATATAAATATATCGATAAATATCATATAATCGAAAGCTTTGTATCGATGCAACCGATATATCGCAATCATATCAATTAATTGAAAAAATCTTATATTTAATAATCTATCAAAATTCAACTTTTTGGATTCTTGCTAGAATGGTGTAGGACACACGACTAGGAGTGTAGACTTGTAAATGGCATTTGAAAAATCAAGCACGGATAAATAAACATCAAATATCGATATACAGGGTGAATGCGACCACCCGTATCGTCTTTTATTTAAAGAACGGTGAGTCGTAGAGAGGTGGGGTAAAAAATGGATTATAAAAGCCATAATAAAGAATCGAATGGTGATATCATTATTTCTCGGACAAGTCAGCATTCCTCCAGAAGGCCCCCAACTCCAAAATTTTAAATGGCACCATAAGTCCAAAAAGGTATTTTTTGAAAGATTGTTAAAAAAGAAGTTTTATAGGAAAAATTTTATTACTGCCCCCCTTTTAAGTTATATTCGACTAAAGTTGTTAAATTTGAACTTCATTGTTAACAAGAAACATTGAAAGTCGACTTTTAAATCTAGTTACCAATGTACATGTGTTCTTCCCTTTCAAGAAGTACTTATTAGAGCCACTGATAGTGTACCTAGAAGAGCTCAACAGTGCTTAGCAGTAAATGGAAGATATTTTGAACACATGTAACATTGGTAACTAGATTTTAAAAGTCGACTTTTCAATGTTTCTTGTTAACAATGAATTTCAAATTTAACAACTTTAGTCGAATATAACTTAAAAGGGGTGGCAGTAATAACATAATTTTTCCTATAAAACTTTCTTCTTTTTTAACAATCTTTCAAAAAATACCTTTTTGGACTTATGGTGCCATTTAAAATTTTGGAGTTGGGGGCCTTCTGGAGGAATGCTGACTTGTCCGAGAAATACTGATATCACCATTCGATTCTTTATTATGGCTTTTATAATCACTTTTTTTACCCCACCTCTCTACGACTCACCGTTCTTTAAATAAAAGCCTGATACGGGTGGTCTCATTCACCCTGTATTATTGTGATATATTGAAACAGATGTATCGATATATTTAATCAAATATCGATATTATATCTATCGATAGATCGTTGCATCCCTACTTTTCTGTCCTAAATTACATCATCAGTGGATTGTTCCAATAGTACAAAGAATGTTTGCCAACATTGTAGTACAATAACGTCATAACGTAACAACGAACTTCCGAAACTGTCGTCTTAAAAGCATGCTACGACTGACAACTCCAAAGCGGCAACGACGCTACCCTACTGAACATTCTATCCTTTTCCATGCGACGGTTCTTTCTCGCTTCTACAAACAGTGTCGTATAACGTATAGAATAGCGCTGCTGCCGCTGTGGAGTTCTCGGTCGAAATACGCTTTTAAGACGAACAGTTCGGGAAATTCGTTGTTCCGTCGAAAATACCTTACCGAAATTATCATATAGTGACTTATTCCAACGTAGAATCTTCCGCTCTACAATTTTTATGCTGAAAATTTTTCGATATAACTTATCGTTTTTTAAATAATAGTGAAAGAAGCAAAATACTCAGGACTTTCCACACTTTCTTATCAATTTTTCACTTTTCCCGGACGTTTTTTTTTCCTGCAAATTTGGATTTAGTACCTGGGGTACTACCTAAATCTAAATATCTGGTTTGCACGGGTTATTAAAAATTTCGATTTCAGCCGTTCGTTGACTGGACTATTTAGGAAAAATTGTTCAATACAAAAGTTGTTTATGTAATTTTTATCTATACTTGGGAATACTTCAATTTTTGTGATCTGCAATTGTTTCTGAGTTACCTCGTTCCGCATAATTTTTTTAAATGAGAACATATTACTTTTACCTCACCATTCGATAGAGCATTTTTTGCTCTTTAAAACAGCACTAAAGAAAATTTTTTAAAATTTATTTTAACGCCATTTTTTTCAAAAATACGCCGATTCGAGTATTTACATGAAGTAGGTATATTGAAAACAAAAAAAAAGGTTATGAATCAAAATCTTATCGTTATCACTAAAAACAAATTAATAACTAAGTAAGTAATTTTAAGTAAGTGTTCAAATTGTCCCCCATTTGCCATTTGACAATGGCTCAGTCGATTTATAAAACCACGTACCTACTTGATGTAAAATGTTATTAAAATAAATTAAAAAAATTTTTTTTCAAAAATACGCCGATTCAAGTATTTACATCAAGTAGGTACGTGGTTTTATAAATCGACTGAGCCATTGTCAAATGGCAAATGGGGGACAATTTGAACACTTACTTAGATTACTTAGTTATTAATTTGTTTTTAGTGGTAAGATTTTGATTCATAACTTTTTTTTGTCTTCCATATACCTACTTCATGTAAATACTCGAATCGGCGTATTTTTGAAAAAAATGTTATTAAAATAAATTTTAAAAAATTTTCTTTAGTGCTGTTTTAAAGAGCAAAAAATGCTCTATCGAATGGTGAGGTAAAAGTAATATGTTCTCATTTAAAAAATTATGCGGAACGGGGGAACTCAGAAACAATGCAGATCACAAAAATTAAAGTATTCCCAAGTATGTATAGATAAAAATTACATAAACAACTTTTGTATTGAACAATTTTTCCTAAAATGAATATTAACGAAATAAATCGCAGTCTCCATACTTTTTAATAACCCTGTATGTGAATTAGTATACATATACCATAGATATTGTGCACATAATACAATGTATACATATATGTTTGCATGTATTGTAAAAGTTATTTTGGAAATAGTCCTGCAATTTTGTTCTTCCGTCGCATGCGTTGATACAGTAATGTTCTCTCCTTTTTATCTTTACTCGTAAGATTTAGATAACCTTTGTAAATCCTTAAGAATGAAAACAGCTTATTAAGTTATTATACATTCTAAGAATATGGTCAAAAGTTCCCAAACTACTCCCTGAACAAATTCAATAACGAAGTTAGGAACATAATCAACTATTGTGAAGTGCTCCCTCCAATATAACTTAAAAATCACTGTAACTGCACAGCTCTATACTATTATACGCTTACAAGCGCAAACAGAACTAACAAGAGTATTAACAGAATTGAAATACCTACCATTAAGGAATCTGTTTTATCAGGCAAGATTGCAAATATAAACATATGAAGAACTGAATGGTAGACAAGCCATTACAACACAAATTAAACAGAGAAGAAGAGTGAATGACAGTTGTTAATTACAAAAGTGAAAACAAACAGACACCGTTCCTCTTTATTTTATCAATCAAAATAAAAAAAATAAATCAAATGGTTCTGCAACCATGTGGAAGCATTCGGTTGCTCTCTGGTTCTTTGATTCAAAATTAAAATGAATTCAGAATTATAACTCACAAACATGTGATGGAGACGTCAATAATACCTTATAACCATGAATGAGAAAAAACCTTGAAGCACAGGGATGAAAAGAAAGTCCCAGTTAAGGAATATAAATCACACTTAGTTGGCAAGGCTTAAGACATGCCTTGCAAGGCATGTCTTAAAATGTACACCAGACCCAAAAGCATTGCTGCTGATACATAGGGGAAAACTGCATCAACATCACGTCAACCAGATGAAACTATGATTTCAGGTCTTCACAGTAATCTTCGATTTCATGGTTAATTACTTCTTTGTGCAAACCTATTGATACTAAAAGATTAAGAGAAGTGGGGAGTGGGGTTAGCAGTAGTACTGATTCAATGTCTGGACAAATGGACAAAATACTTGGTATTCATTAAGGGGGAATCAGATGGCATAGCCTCAGCAGGCTCAATTAAAAATGGTCCAAGAATACTACACCTCTATCATCTGCAACTGAAAAGATTGGAATAATTCCCTGGAAACTTTTCAAATTAAGATTGATATCTTTGTGGAAAACCTTGAAGTATCCAAAGAATCTCTCCACATTGACCCTCTGTTGTTCCTTATTGAGACGCAACATATTAGAGTTACATTATGGCAGGTGCACATGAACACAGTGGCCAATGGAGATTACAATGAAAGACTGAAACCTTTCTTTTCATTTATAAATGCTCCTCTGTAATACCGCGGCCACACTATGCTCCTCGCGTTGCTCGTCACGTTGTCGCGAATATTGCCCTAGCAGCCACACACTCTTCTACTCGCGGCATTCATCGCCGTTCTCCTCATTGCAGTATTCGCCTTGCAATGGACGATGACATTGCTGCAGCGGCCGCCTTATGCCTTTACAGCATAGCAAATTATTTAAATGTTTTAACAGACAAACAGTGTATCTAAACGACGTCGTCGTCGCTGTCAAAGGAGATGGTGGATGACATCGATGCATCGTTGCAAGTAATTTATTGAAATTACAATTAATTACTGTAGATGATTATGTTGAAATGGATAGTAGCTACACATTTATTACTTATATTTTTGTATTGGATTATAGTTCTATTGTTAGTTACGCTCTGCGCACACTGTCTTCGAAGGTTCAACGCGAGTGTGTGGCTGGTCACTCGCGCTCGTATTGCCTCTCCTTTGACTCGCGCTACAAACACCGACACAAAATGGATCGCCGGGCAGGACTAGTGGCATGACCAGTAACGCAGCTACACTACGTCTCTGCCCACTTCCCTTGCTACTTCTCTCGCCACTCGTCGAGTGTGTGGCCGCGGTATAAAATTTCAACAATTACGGTGTTGGAAATGCAGTTGAATTGTAATAAAAAAGTCAACCAGCACAGTCTAATTATCATTATTAACCTCTCTAATCTAAACGTAGTATATAATGTGAGGCTTGTTCAATTGAAACATATTTTTGGTCAATAAATTCTTGTTGCTTCCGCTTGAAGAATTCTTTCAGAGGGTTTTTGCATCCTCAGGTTTGTTTTCCATGTGGGATGGTTTGAGTGGTAAGTAACAAAGGGTTCCGAATAGGTCTATGTGCACATGGACTTTGTCCTCCCTCCATTGTAATCCTTAATCCAGGGTTCAGGCACTATGTGAAAGCACGCGTGGACGTTTTTGTTTTATTGCTTGACTTTCATTGTACAGGTTTACATTAATATTCAGTTCAAGTTCTTTCAACTCTTTATCACCGAAGGTCTCAAAAAAAATCTCAACATGTTGCCTGCAAAAGATTATGCTTTACTACCTTGATGGTGGTGAATTTCAATTGAAAAAGTACATACATACAATAATAATGAAAGCGTGAGTTTCTTAGGAAATGGCCAATTTAATGGTAACTTCAAATAGTGGTAGCATTTAATCTGAATAAGATATGGTTATTTTTAGAAGTTAATTTAAGTACAAGTTGACTGATGACTTTTCTGTAAAATAAAAGGTGGTCCTGAAAGACTAGCGCTGAGAACTTAAGATCCACAAACATCACATCCTTTGTATACACATTTGACAGAATACTTTTTGTTTATACCAAACAATAGATAAATACATAGTTATTTATTCAACTAGAAAAGAAAGTTATGCTTTTTGCAACTCAAAGTCTATTGTCTATTGAGCAACAGTTGCAAATATTTTCTTATCGTATTTACAAAACATTTTCCTTAAACTGCATATAATCAAAGAGAGAGACTGTTTGATATAATTAAAAAAATATCCATGTAAGTTTAAGTGTTAAAACACTTACTCATTCTTTTGTTCTTGTACAATAGGTAAATGGTGTTAGCAATACTGTTTACTGTGATCTCTAGGGAGAAAAATGTTATTTTCTTCACTAATTTTATCAAAGAAAATTCAATTCCAAAAGCAGTTTTAGAAAATAAATGAAATACATAAGTGATTACTAAGCAAACAATTAAAATAAGGGCTCTTTTAAAAATGTTGGGCATGAATGCTAATTTGCCATATTGAAAATCTTTGAATTACAGTTATTTACTTACAGTGTTTGATTTTTTTTTTTAGATACATGACTGATGGTATGTTACTTCGAGAAGGAATGAGTGATCCGATGCTAGATGCATATCAGTGTATTCTTCTTGATGAAGCTCATGAACGTACATTGGCTACAGGACATATTAATGGGGGTTTTAAAAGAGTTGTTAAACAGCGAAGTGACTTAAATTGGTAATTATGTCTGCTACACTTGATGCCGGTAAATTTCAGCAGGACTTTGATAACGCACCCTTAATGAATGTACCGGGACGTACTATCCTGTTGAAATTTTTTATACGCCTGAACCTGAAAGGGATTATTTAGAAGCTGCAATTCGAACTGTAATTCAAATACATTGTGGAGGAAATAGCCGGTGATATTTTACTATTTCTAACTGGTCAAGAAGAAATTGAAGCGGCTTGTAAAAGAATCAAAAGAGAAATAGATAATTTGGGTCCAGAAGTAGGTGAACTTAGATGCATTCCATTATATCTACGTTGCCACCTAATTTACAACAAAGAATTTTTGACGATCCACCGCCAAAAAACCAAAGGGAGCAATTGGGTCGGAAAGTTGTAGTATCCACAACATTGCCGAACGTCACTTACTATTGATGGCGTTGTTTTTGTAATTGATCCTGGTTTTGCCAAACAAAAAGTTTACAATCTAGAATACGTGTTGAATCCCTATTAGTGTCTCCAATCAGTAAAGCTTCTGCTCAACAAAGAGCTGGTCGTGCCGGTCGTACTCGACCAGGTAAATGTTTCCGTCTTTATACAGAAAAGGCTTACAAGCCATGAAATGCAAGACAATACATATCCAGAAATTTGGAGATCGAATGTTGGGATCTGTAGTACTACAATTGAAGAAATTGGGAATTGACGACTTAGTTCACTTTGACTTCATGGACCACCTGCCCCGAAACTCTCATGAGAGCGTTGGAGCTGTTAAATTATTTGGCAGCTTTGGATGATGATGGAAATCTTACAGATTTAGGTGCAGTTATGGCGGAATTTCCTTTGGATCCACAACTTGCCAAAATGCTTATTGCCAGCTGTAATCACAACTGTTCAAATGAAATTTTATCAGTGACTGCTATGCTGTCAGGTATTTATTTACTTTAATCTATTTACTAAATTTTTCACAATACCATTGTCAAGTAGCTACCTTTTAAAAATTATTACTTTTGGAATGATTTATTTAAAACTACTATGACAATTTTAATTATTTAGAATTATCAAAATTGATTATGAATGATTAATGCTATAAGCATAAACTTAGGGCAAAACAATTAATAAATTCCCAAATTCAAAAGAGTTAGTGAATTTTAATTGGTTTGCTCAAAGTTTCTAACTAAGGTAGCTCTGTAGGAAAGCCTTGTGTGGCCACTATATTGGTTGGATACGGGCAACTGCCCTGCTCCAATATTTAGTCCCACAGTGTTTCGTGCGACCAAATGATGCAAGAAAAGCAGCCGATGATGCGAAGATGCGATTTGCACATATTGATGGTGATCATCTGACTCTCCTAAATGTCTACCATGCCTTCAAACAGAGTGAGTAAAATTGTTTATTATTTGAGGTCTATTTTTTTATCAAGGTCCGATAGATGGTAAAGAAACAGATGAGAAAAAAATGAGTTTCGTTAACAAAAAAATGGCGACGCATTTACCCTATTTTCTGGATAGTTCCATGTTGAAAAGAGGAGAAAGATGTTAATGTGATCTCGGGTCCATAAATTCCACTAACAATAAACTTTTCGCTAGAAAAGGATTCCTTGAATTTGTGATCCTGTTTGGAAATTGACTATGCATTGCCTGCATTAATTTCTTTCTTGATCTCAATGTTTTGGAGGTGAGTCGATCTCATCCCTCATCATAATTTTGTTAGGAGAATGAATGTTTTAAAGGTTTTAGAGCTGAATTCATTTGCTAAAGTTTTGTAATTCTCGGCCTGCTTTTCCAGTTACTTTTTTTTACTGTAACCAACTTTTCGATACAATGGTAAAGAGAGGTCATTTTCGAATATGATGAATTTACACTGGCTGGAACTCCCATTTGGCACACAATACCATTGCAGTAAACAAATGTGTACTGTCACTATCACTGTTTGATTATTATAAAAAATGCAAACAGGACACAGACTACTAAACACAACCACATAACATTTTATTCATTTAGTCATCACATTTTGTTTCATTTCTTGGATCTTGATAAAGTAAATATCCCTCTATTATTTTTCCTGTAGTGAATATATATTTGTATTTACATCCCTCTTCCACAACTTTTTATTAAAATTCTTGTGCAAATGTATATTTTTTTCAGCTTATTTTTACCATTGAATTATCTGTTTATGCTTAACACTATTTTCCTTTTTCAAGTTATCTGTAATATTTTTTACTCTAAAAGTAAGTCATACGTTCTATGGGATTCTGGTAACAGTTTTCAAAAATCCATTACTATTTCTGCTATTGTTGTTGTTTATCAACCAACTTCAAAAAGTTGGTTACTGAATTCGTCCGGATGTCTGTGTGTCTGTGCCTTGGTCGATGTTACAGGGTTTAGAAAGCTGGATATCTTATAGGAAATTCTTTACTGATTCCAAATCTCTGGTAAATTTTTTTATTGAATCACCCGTTCGCCGTCGGGACGCCATTAAAGTCAAAATATACACCCTTTAATATCTCGAGAACGACACATCCAATAATTACAAAAAGGAAAAAACATGTTTCCTTTATTTTTTGAAACCTTCCTTACACCCCTGTGGGGTGGAGCGGGGATGAGTATCTCTTTTTACTTTTTTTCTGCAAATTTTTTCGTGATTTATGAATTGTCGGTCACCCTCTCCACTCCCACTTCCCTTAAGAGTGGAAAGAAAAACAATGATTCATTTGTGCAGAATCCGGGATGCTTGTGTCTGAGTTGGGGGAGGAGGGTGTTATATACTTATATATTGTATACAGGGTGTCCCACTGCTCCGTAATCGGTCGATAACCCAATGTGGGTTGAAGATACAGAAAAAAGTTTCAAATAAAGGTTGCTTTGATTTGAATTGCGCATCTTTTAAAAATGTTCTTATACAGCTCTACTCAGCAAACAAGATAGTTGGAGAGGGGATACCGGCGCTAGAGTAGCTTTTAAGGTACAATCCGGAAAAAAAATTTGGGCGCTTAATTTAAATGTGTATTGTTGGATACACATAAATGTATTGTATGCTGCATGAGAAGTCATCAGAAAGATTGATCTTAACAAACAAGAGTAACACAATAAGGATTAAGTAAAAACGCCCGCGGAAAATGTCAGCTGTCAACTCTAATAATTTACTTTCAGCTGTGAATGTACACCTTAGAATTCTCAAATACGATTGGACAAATAATTTGCCGCGTCAAAAATTTCAAATACTTTATTTTAGTTGACATATTTTCCGACTATCTTGTTTGCTGAGTGGAGCTGTATCTACAGTATGTTACATTTAAAAATTTTTAAATAAAGACGAAAATAATTTAGCTGGTATATCTCTTCCAACCTATATAAATTAAAAGTATACAGCTACAAACCGATGCAACAAAATTCATAACTAAGTTATTCTTCAAAAAAGGAAAAATTTATTTGGCGAATAATATTACCCTAATGTCGTGTTACTCTACAAAAAAAAACTAAGTGGTTAGTTAATTTTATATCAAATGTTTAAAATGAGAATGCAAACTTTGTGAACTTTAAATAGAATTTATACGAATATTTTAAATGGAACGCCCTGTATTTTTATTTACCATCAGATTCTCGACAAAAAACCCTATTCAACGGTGTATTATTTCCTGGTGTTATTTTTGTACTTTTGTTAATATTTACGATTTTTAAAATTTCATGTAAAAAAAATTTGTTAAAAGTAATTTTTGTTTAATTATTACAAAATACCGTTTAATCTTTAAATAGTTGTTATCAACGCAAAAGAACAAAACTCAAGTCCTGTGACTATCTTAAGTTCTAAATAATTAAAACAAAATTTTTAGTAAACGGTATTTCTCGAATTTTTAATAAACGGTATTTCTCGAAAATTAAAATAGAAAGTAAATACAATATCTCTCATTAAAGTAAATGTTCAAAATGTCTTCCACTTTGATCAATGCACTTTTGAAGCCTAACCCTAAATAATCTCACATTGTTAAAAGTCATAGGAGTAATCGGTTGAAACGCCTCTCGAATTCAAATTTCATGTCATCTCTGTGTTGTAGCAGCTGTTGATGTATTTGAGATTTAACAGTTCCCCAAAGATAGTAATCCATAAAGGTAAGGTCCGGTGAAAAATTGTGAATTTGTATGAGTAGGTAAACAGTTGATTCGCGAGAAGCATATCCGATTACAAGGGGGGCCGGATTACAGCCGTCCACTATATACCATAATTAGTTACAGATTTGAAATTGGTCTAAATTAGAATTTTATAAGAATTCGCGCCTTTTGATACTTTTGATTATAGTTTTCCTTAAGAAACGTGAATTAATTTCTTTGCGTCTTTAATTTAATGTAATGTTAAAGGAAATATGTTAAGAACAATTAAAAAATTGCACAAGTTTGCTATGAATGCTTGAAAGTGTTGCCAACAAATCACACGATGAAAAACTTTCATTCAGTAAAAAAGTTGCAAAACTAAAGACAGTGTCGCCAAGCTTAGAACCACCCCATTAAATTTGTGAACTTTTTTCATTGACACACATCAACAACTAGTCAGTATCTGTGATTTACCTTTTAGACATTCTCTGTAAAATTCATGCAAAGTCTACCAATTCTATGTAGTAACCTTGTAAATGTATTACAAATCCAAATATAGTTTATTTGTGGACTATTATACACACAGAGGATGTTCATTGTTCATATAGAGGGTGGCCCAACGAAAAGGTAACAGACGGGTTTCTGGCCAGAGGGAATTTTTTTTGGGAAACGCAAAAACACGTCAATTTTTATATCAAGGGGGACAACTTTCTTCGCCATGATTTTCAACCTGAAGTGATTTCATCCCTTAGCGGTGTGAGAACAACCCCTAAAATTTAAATAGGGATGATGGGACAAGTGATACGTCATTTGAAAGGTCTATCTTTTCTGATTTCAGTGCACTAGTTTTTTATATTTTTTTAATTTTTAACCAAAAAAATTGAAGTTGCAAAATGGAAAATGAGGAAAGAGATTGAGGCATTTAAAAACTCAAAAAAGCTCGGACAGGTCAATTGTTTTTTTCTTAGAGAAGCTAGGTACTTTTACTGCTATTTGACAACATTGTTTCACCCCTTGGTTACAGGGTAAACAACCCTTAAATTTTTAAATAAAAACGGGTTAATTTTTTCTTGTGGTAATTAATAAAACCAGTTTATGCAAATTCAACCCTTATTTTAATAAATGTTCGAAGTGCCTGCCTTCAGCTTCCATGCAATAGTACAAATTTTCATTAAATCGTTCCCGTACATTTTGCAATATTTCAGGAGTGATCAGGCGGGATTCATGTACTATACGGTCACGTAACTCCTCCAAAGATTCCGGACCAGTGGATAAAACTTTACTCTTTACATGACCCCATAAAAAAATCTAATGGGGTGAGATCAGGAGGAACGAGTTAATCAAAATCTGTATTATTACATGGAAGCTGAAGGCAGACACTTCGAACATTTATTAAAATAAGGGTTGAATTTGCATAAACTGGTTTTATTAATTACCACAAGAAAAAATTAACCCTTGTTTTTATTTAAAAATTTAAGGGTTGTTTACCCTGTACCCAAGGGGTGAAACAATGTTGTCAAATAGCAGTAAAAGTACCTACATTCTCTAAGAAAAAACAATTGACCTGTCCGAGCTTTTTTGAGTTTTTAAATGCCCCAATCTCTTTCCTCATTTTCCATTTTAGAACTTCAATTTTTTTGGTTAAAAATAAAAAAAATATTTAAAAAAAACTAGTGCACTGAAATCAGAAAAGAAAGACCTTTCAAATTACGTATCACTTGCCCCATCATCCCTATTTAAATTTTAGGGGTTGTTCTCACAGCGCTAAGGGATGAAATCACTTCAGGTTGAAAATCATGGCGAAAGTTGTCCCCCTTGATATAAAAATTGACGTGTTTTTGCGTTTCCCAAAAAAAATTCCCTCTGGCCAGAAACCCGTCTGTTACCTTTTCGTTGGGCCACCCTGTATACACTTTACAGTATGACAATAACATAGTGAAATATTGTAGCCAAAAAATTTATCGTAGCATCTTTCGATGTTTCCCAACTACTTCATGATTATTTTTTCCCCTACTTTTCCACGCATATCCAATTATTATAATTGTTGATGTTTTTTTTTTCTCTTATTCCATGTCAACTGTTATAAAAATGCTTTTTGTTTCATTTGGAACACCATCTGTTGGACAAATATGCTGTTATGACAGTGTATTCTTCCCTGTATTTTCATCATTAATGTGTCCTTCCTGTCCATATTCTGTACCTCATACATCTTTACTGGTGCTTCTTTTAATTAACATTGCTACTCATGCTTTTGCTCTTTCTGATTTATGTACAAAATAGATTCATCAATCTTTTCACTCTTCAATTCTGTAAGGCAGGCTATGTCCTTATTGTTTTATTTAAGTTATG
>CM070074.1:36560927-36678271 GCA_036250285.1 Pyrocoelia pectoralis
TGCCTGAACATCCGGGCTCTACTCATTATACTTTCCCTCCCTAATTCTTCCCCTTCTTTCTTGTTTCTGCAAATCCCTATCCCTTTCTGTCACTTCCCCTCGTAATCCCCGCCAGACCTCTCCCTTCTGCTCTGCACCTTTCCATTAGCATATCCACCCCTTTCGTAATAGCTCCTCCTGTCTGTACTTTATTTTTTACAATTTTACCTCCTTCCAACGTCTTTGAAGGATTGACTCTCCTCTTCCTCTCTTCAATTCTTCCTCGTACGTGCTCGTACCTCATAGCCCTCCTGCGTGCCTGGCTTCTCAGCTTTTCCCATTTCATCTCTTCCTGCACAATTTATCTCGGTGTTTCCCTATCCAATCCCAAAACCCAGTTCCAGCATCTTTTTCTTGATCTTCTCCAAAGCCTCTCTTTCTCTCCTCCAAACTTTTATCCCATATATATATCATTACACTTTCAACTAATTTATTGAAGAGCCACTCCCGTCTTCCCACATCACCACTGAATGTGCTTTCTCTCTAGTCCCATACCCAACAACTCCCCCCTTGATATGCGTGTTGTCCTTGTTATCATATCTTAATTGGTATCCCAAGTATCTAACCTTAATGTTAACCTCCAGCTCCCTTTTATCCATGAACTCCCTCACGGAGGTAACCATATCCCTCATCTCCATCCCCGTTCTGGCAAACACTGTCATATCGTCAGCGTAGGCAAGAGTTTATTATATTCTTTCTGCAATTAATCATTTTCTACAAACATTGTTTTCACTGTATCAACAGTCGATGCAATATAACTGATTTCTTGGATAACAAGTACATTATCTCAAAAATCCTATTTGTATATTTGTAGTTGAGCATAATTAATGTTGAAAAACATTTACCTATTTGATATATTATTTCATGATTTTCAAATTAGGGCAAATCACTAATATATTTCAAATTAATTATTTCTTATGTTATTTTAGAGTAACGGAAGGTTACAAAGTATTTTCTTATGCTTTGGAATGTGCTAACAGCAGTAGCGTTAGCAGTTTACTTCACTTACCAATATTGAAAAGAGTTGCATGTGGTTTATCGAATGGAAGATTATTTTTATTAAATACGGAAGCTGTGCCAAGTACTCCAACATCGGAAGAAGGCAGTTTTGTCATGACAGAGTTAGGATCAACCTTCACCCTATATTCTTTATGTGCTTCATTTAAAGAAAATGGATCGTACGGATATTATATTTTTCTATTAACGAATTTACACATTTTGTTTTAGGGTTTGTGAACTATGGTGTGGTCAGTCACAAGGTCAAATTTCGATATATAGCATTAAAGAACATGTTGTGACAAATCATGAGAGTATAACTCATTTTCAATCAGCAGTGGAGTGTGCAAATGTTTTAAATCTTATAGCTGGTGAGAATTCTGTATATTCATATGTATCCCCTGGATGCATTGTGTATCAATGGAGAATAAAAAGTCGCGATGTAGTAAATAAATTGGATTGTTCTAAACTCGTTCCTTGTTCAGAAAGTTTAAAATCTATTGCTATTGAAGAACACTTAAGCCCTACCAACTGTCAGGTATGTACAGTGTTCAATTCTTAAAAAAAAGTGTAATTAAATTTAAGGTCACAAGCTTGGCAATATTAAATTCCGAATTATATATTGGAACAAGTTGGGGCTGTATTATAATTGCAGAACGTTCGTCCTTGCGTCCTATAACTATATTTAGACCATTTGAAGAAGAAGTACGAGCTATAGTTCCATTAGTAATGAATAGAAGTAACAAAGAAAATAGTGATAATACACCCTTATTAGCTACAATTGGCCGAGGTTATCGTAGTTTACTTACAAGATATACTGATGTACCTATAAATGTTGGAAATACAATTCAAAGTCCTATTGCAACAACTTCTTTTTCTATTATTAATAAACAAAACATGTTCCTCTTATTGTGGCGGGCCGAACATTGGGGTTCTTCTTAATCATTTTAAGTCATGATTACCTCTCATGATTACCCATTACACCTTTCAGTTTAGTTTTGTCCATTATGGTTCTCAAAAATTCGTGCCTGTTGGTAACTACTGGTAACCTGTAAGTAATTTTAACCTTTTTTTATCATTTATACTTTACAAGTAAAAGATTTTTTATTCAAATGTGACACGCATGACTTGTTTAATGTATTTATCATTTTTGACTGTACCTATAGTTGTGACTTGTTGATAAAATTAATGTAGTCTGTGATCTGTTATAGTACTGTTTTAAATTTGTGATTTTATTGCTTTATTGTATTGTTTTAGTGTAAGTATACCAATACATATAAATTGTTAATGTTATTGTTGTTTGAATAAATTTCCCTTTCCGCTTTGAAATAAACTGATATGCACTGAAAAAGTTAAAAGTATTTTCAGTGTAAAGTGTAAACCCTGTATCTTTAATAAAGGTATAGTAAAAAGAAATCCATTATTTTTCCAATACACGGCTTAGTAATCTGTATGTCGTCGTTCTATTTAAGAGTAGCGTGAAGGTCAGCCATATTAGATCCAAGATGAGATACCAAATTCAAATTCCTAAAATAGCTTCTGACAAAATTAATCTTAAATAGGGTTACGTCAAAGAGCATATTTCTCTATGGTTACGTTACACTAGATTGCTTAGAAAGATGAGATTTTTTACTAAAAAAAACTTCTGACCGTTTTGTGATTGGTTTACTCAGTTTTGTTTCAGTGCGCATCACAGATGGACACTAGCAAAGAGAAAAGCAAAGATGCACCACGCTGGAAGGTCAATTGTCGAAGATGTCGATTAAAATCATGGAAATTCACTACACTTATGTAAGCATTGTTTTGATTACCCAAGATCTAAGAATTGCACAAAAACCGGTTGTAATCATTTGAATAAGGCTGGATACAAAAAGAAGCTCGATGTATAGGTGCCACACGAGTTAACGCAAAAAACCTCCTGGACCGAATTCCCAACTGCGAGTCTCTGCTGAATCACAACAAAATCGACCCATTTCTGAAGCGGATGGTGACTGGTGATGAAAAGTGGATCGCTTACGACAACGTCAAGCGAAAACAGTCATGGTCGAATCTACAATGAGCTGATCCTCCACGGCAAACCTCAACTGTCAATAATTGGACCGTCTGATACATCGATAGTGACTCGCCAAAAGCTCCGGGAGCTTGGTTGCGAGGTTCTTATGTATTCACCTTGTAGTCCGGACCGGCACCAAGTGATTACCTTCAACATGGCAACAAGTTATCGAACAAAACGGCGCATATTTGACAAATGATAATTATGGTAATGAAAGCCTTCAATTTCACACAAAATGAATGGATTTCTTTTTACTGCACCTTTTATTTTGATAGTTCATATTTCAAGGCTTATTTGTAAAAAAAATTGCAAATGGTTGGATGTGAGCGGGGTTTTCTTCTTATCGTTGGTGACTACCATTAAAGTGTTGCGTAGGTTGAGCGGACGGTACAGTTTGCTATAATATCTCTTTATCGAAGTATGGCAATTCTACTACCTACTGAGGAGCTACTAATGGGGCGTTAAACTGTGTACGACATCAGATCTTATTAATCCGAATGTAAAAAGAAGGAAATGGACATTAACAGGGAGGTGATATATCCAAAAAAAGTGCAAAATTTGGACAGTTTTGTTCTGGAGGGGAAATGGGTGCTAGCAGTAGATAAAGACCCCTACAAGAGTGGGTCGTGACATGGTTGCTCAAACCTACAAGATTGCTAAATGTGCGTCCAGACTATTCGTACTCGTGCTCGCGACACTCCCGATTATTCTAGATGACTAGATGTGAGAGCAAGTCACGAGACAAGCCATGCTAGCTATTAATTCGAGAGGATCCGCCCGATGTCGGTACATCAAAAGGGACTTGCGTCATATGGTTGCGCAAGTCGTGTGGACGAACAGTGGCAGAGACAACACTGTAGAGTGTAGTGGTTCACTTTCAGTTGATGATTCGTGCTCGTCGATGATCGAGTGGACTAATGATCTAAGTTTGAAATTCGTAAGTAATTCCTAATTTTGTGGGATCCTCATCCTACCAACAAATTTTATAAACTAACATCTAAAAAAAGAAGACGAAGAAGTATGGTGTTGAAATCTGACGGGTACACACGGCAAAATGTTTTGAAATGAAGGTTATCGGTTCGTTCCACTGTAGGTAGACATCGTGACTCTGGAAAATCGATGATATCCACCATCTATGTTTACGAAGACGTTTCTTGGCTTCCCTTTTTTCGATAATGAATGTATGAGTCAGTAGGTAACTTGCGCTGGCAACAATAACTTTGCCACGATCAATTTAAAAAATCGCGCACCTATACACGGATCCTCTCAAGTCAAAATTCCACGAACAACTGAAGTTCGTCTCGAGTCTCGACACAAACCAGACGAGTACAACCTGAAGCTTTTGTCAAGTCTCTAGGTCATTGCGAGTGCCGCGAGCACGAGTACGAGAGTAGTCTAAAATTACAATTTTAAGTTGCTCAGTGGATCGATATAGTAATTGGTTCTTTTGCTCAACCACCAATTTAGTGTTGTCAATATCATTCACAGCATGTTGAAAATCAATCTCCATTTCGAAAGTAAACTTTTTTTTGAGCTTTGATTTATTGTCGAGCTTTTTTTTGTTTTTCAAAAACATTTCATTTTTTCTTATTGATGTGCGGGTTTGAAAAACAAAATATGTTTGAAAATTTGCTTTAAATTATCTTCAACTTTTATATTATACTTATCTAAAGGTAGACACATACATACAGTTTTTCCTCAAGGCAAAACTGCGCAGTCCAAGCCTTGAGGATTTTCTTTAAATGAGGCTGCCCCACACACGGACTGAGATTTAAGGTCAGTTCGTGACTCGTAGAGCAATGGCATCTACCGACGCTTGTTAATACTGCGATCGCAGGTTATCTTGTACACGTCCTAGTTGGGAACTGGGCGAACTGGAAAAACTCAATGGACTGTCCTGACCGCGGGATATAGTTGTTGATTGAAGATTAGTATCTGGACGGTAGTCTGGACAAATTGACGTTGATTTTGTACAGATGCAGCCTCCTTAGCAAGCTAATGCGTCATGGCTAAGTTGCCTATGTTCGAAGCCCTCGTAATTTTATAGCGATGACTTTTCCAATAATGTCAAACCGCCAAAATACATCATTTACGATGCTCAATTGAATGTCGTAATGTTGAACTTTAATAATAATTATATGAATAGTAGATAAACACGTTTAGTATACTTTGTTCAGAGCTGGGACAGGAAAACCAGAAGATATACAGTATCACTTTTAATTTCCAATTTTCCTTCATGCCATACTAAGTACAATTTTAAAACAAATACGACATCTACCTACGGATGTGATTTTTTTTTAATCTAAAAAGTTAAATAGCCTTTTTGTCTAAAATAATTAGGGAAGCAAATAACCCAATATTAAGATTTTTATACATTGAAATCCCTAATTCTACAACCTATATTACATACATTTAAGCAAAGATAATATTTAAGTATGCACTCTGTGTTAAACCTTACGATACCACCACACACGCCGAGTTTTGGCCTGTACAGGCAGGCCTGCGCAGTTATTCACAATGGTTTTTCGAATAGGATTTTGTGGACTGTACAGTCCACCGGCGGCCTCAAGGTCTTCACCACAAACGTTGAGGAAAATCTCAAGGTTTGGACTGCGCAGTCCGCGCCTTGAGGAAAAACTGTATGTGTGTGTCTACCTTAACATTTTTTTCCGAAATGTATAACAATAAAATGGCGGCAATTAAAAAATGTTTTATGTAGGTATATTGGTATAAATTGCTGCATGCATATGTATGCTATATTGTATTACAGCTACTTATTAGCTAAGGAATTGCAGCTTGGCCTCTGTCCTTACGATGCGCACTAGCAATAATGTTTTGAGTGGTGAGAGTAAGAGCACCGCATTGTCTCTTACTTCGGTACCTACTGATAAAATGTATAATAGCCTTGGTAACATCAATGGTAATAGGTACCTACTTGGTACTCACTTGACATCAATGAACTGTATGTAGTAGTAGTACATAGTAGGTATACAGTTCATTGTTTGACGTATATGTTATAGCTTATACAGGGTGGTCAGAAATTCACTCATCGACGGGTAAGGGTAGTATTGGGGACGTTGCTCTAACGAAATAAATGCAAAAAAATCTAGTAAAAGTCGTACCGTTTCTGAGTTATCCGCAGATGAAGTTAGCCAATAAGAGCGCTGCGCGGGCGAGTTCAAACAGCCATCCACAGGCGGTGTTGCCATGCGTAGTCGAGGCATGGATCCGCCAAAGAAATCGAAAAGAAAAACTCTGTTCGAAAGCGGGGATCTAACCCGCAACCTTCTGATTGAGAGTTTCGCGTCTTACCGTCTACGCTGCCGAAGCACTACAATTCATAAACAAAATATTAAGTTGTTTGTGCTACAATTCCTTTGATTTTAGAAGCCAGTAGGGCGGACTGTTTGTTAGTAATCATAATTAATCGGTAATTCACGACATTTTTCGAGAAGTCGGTGATCGGACCAATGGAATTTTTTTATGGCGATTGGTTTTGAAATATGTTCGAAGGTTTTGAATTAGTTGATAATGCTTGCTAGATAAATCTTTAATTTTTGTACAAAAATCGTTTAGTTACTGGCACAAAAAAAAAACACCACCGACTTCTCGAAAAATGTTGCCTAGAAACGTTTAGGAATGAGCCAATGACTATTTTCATTTCCGTTTTGGCTCCACGAATTTCTGAAGCAAACCGATCATCCTTCTTTAAAAACTCGGGCAACATAAAAACGTCTACTCGAAGAAGGGTATTCGACTTAGCTTTTAAATAAGTTCCATTTACCATCGTAAAAATCACTTTCGCAACGGTATATTAAATCAAGCTAGCCGACTGACAGCAAACGACACCAGCATGTTACGTCACTATCTGTTTCAAACTGATTTAGCGCAAACGCTCATGTTTGAACACTTTAATTCTTTTTTTCTCGAAAATGGTTCGGGTTATTTAACTTTTTTGAACTACTACAGTTTACACACACGAGTTTTTCTTTTCGCTTTCTTTGGCAGATGCATGCCTCGAGTACGCTTGGCAACACCGCCTGTGGATGGCTGTTTGAATTCGCCCGCGCAGCGCTCTTATTGGCTAACTTCATCTGCGGAACTCAGAAACGGTACGACTTTTACTAGATTTTTTTTGCATTTATTTCGTTAGTGCAACGTCCCCAATACTACCCTTACCCGTCGATGAGTGAATTTCTGACCACCCTGTATAGGTATACCTAACTACATTATGACATGAACTACATTATACAATATCATTGATTATATACTTCGTGTATATAAGTAATAAGTATATAATCAATGACAATATACTATACAGGGTGACATTGAAAAAACTACAATGCATATTACCACGCGATAGAGGGCCATGAAATAATAAAAATATTCTTATACACTAATGTCCGATCGCCTTTTGTTATTAAGATATAGGATCTTAAAGGTTTTTGTTTTTTTTTGTCGCTTTGAAAATTATTATAACATTTTTTATTCGAAAATTTATTGCTCTTCAACATCTTATAACAAAAAAAATCGCTACTTAGTCGGCAGGAGCTTTAAAAACAGCAACATAACATGACATAAGGACAACAATAATTAAATTTAACACATAATCATGTCTCTGTAATCTTCAAACGTGTAGAGAACCATTTTTAAAAGCAATTTTAAAAAAGGAGAAGCAAAGTAATCAAACAAAAACGTAATCAGGAACACGAGAAACTTGAATAAATTATTACAATATTAATTTGACAGGTGCCATAATGTCGTAGTCAAGATGCTCTATCTTAACAACAAAAGGTGATCGGACATTAGTGTATAGGAATTTTTTTATTATTTCTTGGCCCTCTATCGCGTGGTAATACGCATTGTAGTTTTTTCAATGTCACCCTGTATACACTCTTGCGCATTTTTGAATTAATTATTATCGCTAAAGTTAAGTAATTGTATTTGTTGTTATTTTTGTTTTAATAGATGTTCAACATAATTTTCCATTCTTCCGTATAAGTAGGTACATATAAGACCTACTTATAACATTTTGTACGCTGCACAACACATTCACAATTGTCTTTCATTTTCACGTAACAACTACAATCCTAGCCAGCAGTTCTTCAATTTTAATTGGAGTTCGTTATTGATTAAATAATGGTATCGTACACATTGCACCTCACAGAAGTGTCTATTCACAATTCAATAGCTCGTCTTGAAGAAAGTGCAAGTGCACACCAGCACCATGATTTAGTATACCTACCACATCTGCTGCCGTAGTGCAGAGTAGATCCTGAAACATGTTTAATTCAAACGAAATGTCTTTTGGAAATTTAATGTCAACTATAGGAGGGATTTTAAATTAATAAATATCAACACTGATCATAATTAAAAACGTTCGTTTCCAAAATGGACTACTCTGAATTAGGGGCCATGCATATACATATATTATGTCACGGTGACCCTGCCGTGACAATGTGTGAAGGGGGGGTATTAGGTACATCCAACGTGACATCCCGCAAGGAAATTTTATTCGTATTCCACCGTAAATATGTTTGTACAATCGCTGCCAGAAAGGTGCATTACATCGGAATGTCACTGCGATGTTTTGTGGTACGCGACGGTGGAGGGTTGCTTAATATTGGCGACCCCTACGTTACAAGGAGAGTGGGTCCAAAAATGGCAAATTTTGCGTGACATAATTTATACATGGCCCCATTATATACCTACAAAAAAACAGAATCGCAAAGTCAATGAAACCTGGAAAATTTCAAGAGAAATACAAAACCTGCTTTATTCAAAGTCCCTCACTACCTACATATTTTTACCGTCTCACGTCAATAACGCGTCCTTGCACCGAGAGTGAATACGGCGGGAGGGTATAGCAGATTTCATTTCAGCGTTTTGATGGTATCCTGGACGATGGAAGTGCGATGGTACAGAGCGTTGTGCTGTAATATCATTCGTTCGTATCTCGTGTCCCATTCTGTTCGTTTTGGAGCAATGTACGATTCAAATTGATCCGTTGTCGTCTGGTCATTCCACTGAATTATACTAAAATTGGAACGACTTCGCCATGTTCAAAATACGGTCCGCGATGTTAGAACGAAACGCGTCTAGCATGTATCTCTATCTCTTTTCCTCTCAGGTCGTTATATTTCGGTTTCTTTTTCTTGGGCTATTGCAAACGCAGAGCATTGTCTTCCTTCGAAGTGATTCTCGAAAAATATCTGGTTCTCTTCGCAGGTAACAATTCAGTGCAGTAAAATCTTTCTTTAATGCAGTAAAAGCAAAATTTCGGAAATGGTTCTTCAATTTTCCATCTGTCTATCAATCAACTCATGCGACATCAATTTTTATTCCTTTTAAATTTTTTATATGGTAGGTATAGGTATGTAACGTTTGCTAATACCTTGACGAGATATGTTTAATGCCTTCACAAGTTGATCTTGTGCTTGAGTACCTATCATCTTCATTCATTAATGCGGATCGGTGTCTTTCTATTATTTTTGGTGTTCCGGAGCGTTCCTTGTGTCTTCAGTGTTGAAATCTCCACTTCTGACGTTTAAAGCAATCTTCATAGGTGGTTTTCGATTTTCGAACCAATCCCTAACAACAATCTTTATCTCTCCGTCCGAATTGAATCGACGCCCTTTTAGAGATCGGCCAAACGCACAAAAATCACGTGGTTACAAATCAGGACTGTAAAGTGGATGTTCTATTTCATATTCTAAGCAGATCTTGTACTGCTTGCTGCAACAGAATGATACAACTTGTGAACTTTTCAGGACGTTTATTCTTGATACTGACACGTGAGCGTTTTAAGGTACCTATCTGAATATTTGTCAGCGTGGATGTTAACAGCAGGTTCTTTAAAACCTAGCATCAGAACATTCTCGTAATAAAAAAATACGGTCACCATTACCTTTCCTGCAGACGGTTGAGACCGAATTAGTACCACTGCATACTCTGACGTTTAGGCTCTGGTTCGTAGCGATAACACCAAGTTTCACCACCGGCAGCAATTTGGTATAAGCACCTTCTTGTTGATAGCGTATCCAATACTGTAAAGATAAGGCGGAACACAAAATTCTTCTGTTCATCAGTAAGGAGTCGTGGAAATTCATTGAGACGCAACTTTGTGGTATTCAAGACTATGAATTATGGATGGACACTTCCAACGCTGATGGTGAACATTTGAGACAGTTCTCTGTCATAGTCTATTTGGGCATAAAGCAGTTTCCAGCTGCCTGACATTTTTATCTAATGCAGCAACACGTGCATGTCCAGGATGAGCTAAATCTTGAGTGGAATCTCTTCCTTGCCGACATTGTCTGCACTCTTCAACCACTGCCAAAAGTAAACAGCAGTAGGTACGCAGACTTGTTTTGGGCGGATTTTCGATCATGGATGCCATTTTATGTGATTAGAGAAGAGCTAAATTCAAATAATTTTGACAAACAAAACAGACAAATGAATTCCGTTACCTGGCGAAAAAGAACCTAATCAAACGTGTTTCCATAGAACAATCGTATCATAATAATAAAGCCGTTCGTCTATCTGTTGGTCGCTCTGGCGATCGGTCTGGATATCTGTCCATTTTATTCGTAATTTTATTGGCCGATGTATATTTATGGTATATAATGGCCCTTTCCGGTTTGTCCGGATACAAGCATAAAAAATTACATTATTGCATAATGTAATCAATGATAATGTCCAGATTCCCGATGCGTTAG
The DNA here is from genome assembly GCA_036250285.1 of Pyrocoelia pectoralis. NCBI lineage: Eukaryota > Metazoa > Arthropoda > Insecta > Coleoptera > Lampyridae > Pyrocoelia > Pyrocoelia pectoralis. The sequence goes on from CM070074.1 coordinate 36,571,734, forward strand.
AATCGGGCAACCATAGGTACCTGTAATATGTATTATAAAAATTGAAAATATTTTTTCTATTTAATTCCAATTCAGGGACTAACTAGTGTTAGGTCATTTTGTGTCTATGATTGTGGATTGTGCAGTTATTTTAAGCGGAACTGATTTATTGGGTCCATTTCCCCAGCACACCCCACTCCGAATTTCGAAATGAAAATTTGCACACGAATTGTGCTCGTTTTGTGCTCAATTGTGCCCTTAAAATTTCGTTTTGTGCTTCACCCCTTCCAGAGATATCATCAATAAACTTTGGGCGGTGCTGGGGAAATGCGAGCACACCCCACTTCGAATTTCGAAATGAAAATTTGCACACGAATTGTGCTCGTTTTGTGCTCAATTGTGCCCTTAAAATTTCGTTTTGTGCTTCATCCCTTGCGGAGATATCGCCAAAAGTATGGGCGGTGCTGGGGAAATGCGAGCACACCCCACTTCGAATTTCGAAATGAAAATTTGCACACGAATTGTGCTCAATTGTGCCCTTAAAATTTCGTTTTGTGCTTCATCCCTTGCGGAGATATCGCCAAATGTATGGGCGGTGCTGGGGAAATGCGAGCACACCCCACTTCGAATTTCGAAATGAAAATTTGCACACGAATTGTGCTCGTTTTGTGCTCAATTGTGCCCTTAAAATTTCGTTTTGTGCGTCACCCCTTCCGGAGATATCATCAATAAACTTTGGGCGGTGCTGGGGAAATGCGAGCACACCCCACTTCGAATTTCGAAATGAAAATTTGCACACGAATTGTGCTCGTTTTGTGCTCAATTGTGCCCTTAAAATTTCGTTTTGTGCTTCATCCCTTGCGGAGATATCATCAATAAACTTTGGGCGGTGCTGGGGAAATGCGAGCACACCCCACTTCGAATTTCGAAATGAAAATTTGCACACGAATTGTGCTCGTTTTGTGCTCAATTGTGCCCTTAAAATTTCGTTTTGTGCTTCATCCCTTGCGGAGATATCGCCAAAAGTATGAGCGGTGCTGGGGAAATGCGAGCACCCCCCACTCCGAATTTCGAAATGAAAATTTGCACACCAATTGTGCTCATTTTGTGCCGTTATTTCGTTTTGTGCTCTTTTCCTCCTAACAGATATTAAGGGTGGCAGTGGAAATGGCAGCCCCATTGCGCACAAATTACCATCATTAGTGCTCTCACCTTTCAATAGATATTACGGAAACTTACGGGTGAAGTTGTCGAAATGGAAGCCCTTTCTATCTGGAATTTCTAATTGAAACAGGTCTCAATCTTTTATACAGGGTGATTCACGACTATTCCCTCGGTCTCTTGTGCCTAAACGGTACAAGATATCAGCTTCATTTTTTGGTGACATATGTAAATTGATAACGACTATTTTTTAAAATTATTTTCAATTATACAGGATGCTTCACAAAATTGTAATATATCAAAGTTAGGTTTTTTTAAATGCAACCCCCTGTATTTTATTACATTTTTAGATTATACGTTAAAAACTAAGGTAACTTTATTAAACGTTCCCTATACCTATCGCTTACCAATTTTGAGAAAATTGTGATTTTAAGGAAAATATTCAATTTAAACAACCCCTAATAACACGGAAACCACTTACTTTCAATAACGCAAATTTATATCGATTTATCTTGACCTTTAAGGCTTTCATTTGCACTACGTAGGATTTCGATTTTTTGTACAGGGTGTTTAGAAAAAGGTTTCATATTTTATATTTTTCAAACATCAAAAACTCACTTAACTTAAATGGAACACCCTGTATGTTTTTATTCTATGTTGAATAACTCTTCATTTTCTATCAAAAACTATGAGTGATAGATATGTCTAAAATCAACGATTAAAAGGTTATTAAGATTTTTCTCTAAAATTTGTATGAAAATGGTTTTTGTTTGCATTCTAGTAGGCCATGATTTTTTTTATTGTAGTTGATAATTAGATATGTGATCAAAACTTAATTAAAAATGAAATTGAAGCAGAGGAAAAAATACTGTAGTAGGTAAATGCCATTTTTTCCTATGCACAACCGCACTCGTTTTCAAGAGATCTTCTAACGTTATGGTGTTATAGTAGCAAACGCATCCTTTATTCCAATCTTCATGTCATCAGCAGTGGTAGGTGGAGTGTTGTAAACTAAATTTTTAATAATAATAATAATAATAATATCTAAACAAACTTCATCAAGAAGAGTCAAAAAGTGTTGTTCTAAAATCCGTAAAAATTTTACTCCGTTCAAGTTTCCATCAAAAAATCAAAATTCTCCCAAATACATTGAGGCTCCACCGGTTTTGGCGGTCAACAGTGCGATACAGGTGACGATTTAGTAATGAAAGTTATGTCAGTTTACCAAGCCGTTATGTTGTGGAAAGTGGATTCGTCGGTAAATAAAACATATTTAAAGAATTCATCTTCTTCTTCAACTTTTTCGAGACTCCATAAACAAAAATTCAACCTTCGTTGAAAGCCTCGTCCATATAAATTCTAGTGAAGTTGAATGTGATAAGAATGGTGTTTATGTTTTTTTCAAAAATATTTAGATAGACAATTCCTCAATAAATGGATTGGAAGGAGGGGTCCACAACACTCCACCTACCACTGCTGATAACATAAAGAATACAATAAAGGATGCGCGTTTGCTACTATAACACCAGATATCCTGAAAAACGTTAGATCTTTTGAAAATCGAGTGCGGTTGTGCATAGAAAAAAATGGTCATCATATTGAGCATTTACTATACCATTTTTTCCATAAATGATTACTTCTTGTTATGAATTTCATTTTTAATTAAGTTATGATCCCATATCTAATTATCAACTACAATAAAAAAAATCATGGCCTACTAGAATGCAAACAAAACCATTTCCATACAAATTTTAGAGAAAAATCTTAATAACTTTTTAATCGTTGATTTTAGACATATCTATCACTCATAGTTTTTGATAGAAAATGAAGAGTTATTCAACATAGAATAAAAACATACAGGGTGTTCCATTTAAGTTAAGTGAGTTTTTGATGTTTGAAAAATATAAAATATGAAACCTTTTTCTAAACACCCTGTACAAAAAATCGAAATCCTACGTAGTGCAAATGAAAGCCTTAAAGGTCAAGATAAATCGATATAAATTTGCGTTATTGAAAGTAAAAATGTAATAAAATACAGGGGGTTGCATTTAAAAAAACCTAACTTTGATATATTACAATTTTGTGAAGCCTCCTGTATAATTGAAAATAATTTTAAAAAATAGTCGTTATCAATTTACATATGTCACCAAAAAATGAAGCTGATATCTTGTACCGTTTAGGCACAAGAGACCGAGGGAATAGTCGTGAATCACCCTGTATATACTATACAGGGTAGACCATTTTAAGTGATACACGCAAATATCTCGAAAAGGAGAATTTTTTCCAAAAAATGTTTCAGACGAATGTTTTGTGGCTTTCAGGGGGAAAGATGATGACATTATCAATTTAATTGTAGATGGCGCCACTTTAGAGATTTCATCATGGCGGCCATTTTTTTAAATGGGAGTTGATTTTTCTTTCCAAATGAAAGTTGTAGCTGTCAATGAGACGAATACAACAGTTTTTTGTGTTTTTTCATCGCATCATTTTTCAGTGAGGTACGGTGTTACAAAATGTATAAATTAAGTAAAGTTTCCACCCCCATAGTATACGTATTTTGTAATTCTGCACCTCCGCACTATTCAAGTACTCCGAATAGTAAGAGGCAAGGGGACTCACGCTAATCAAGCACCCCAAAGGGATGGAAACCCCGTCACGTCCACGTCGTTCATCCTGGGTAATGCTAAGCAAGGGAAAATGCGTGTCAATCAGCCTGGACCTGGATGACTATCAAACAAAATCGGTCAAGATAACGGATAGGAACAACACAGAGAGGGGAGAGAAATGCAGAGTGGTGTGGAGTTACAAAATACGTACACTAAGGGGGGTGGAATTGTGGAAACTTTTACCTGTGCTTTTACTTAATTTATAAACTTTGGAACACCGTACTTAACTCAGTGAAAAATGATTAGATTACAAAAAACCAAAAACCATTGTATTCGTCTTATTGCCAGCTACAACTTTCATTTGGAAAGAAAAATCAACTCCCATTTAAAAAAATAGCCGTCATGATGAAATCTCTTAAGTCGCGCCATCTACAATTAAATTGATAATGTCATCATCTTTCCCCCTCAAAGCCACAAAACTTTCACCTGAAACATTTTTTGAAAAAAATCTCCTTTTCGAAATATTCGCCCTTAAAATGGTCTACCCTGTATTTTGTACTCATTTATGCTGCATACTTTGATACTTCTATATTGCCTACCTTTCCCTAAAGTAGACTCTTAAAAGTTTGGGTGAGATGCGTTAAGCATTCATTTTTCATAAAAGTTAGCTTTTAAAATTCAAGTGCTTAACATTAGTAAGGACGAGACGGCACACCACATACTTTGTGAGTGTCTCGCACTTGTCCAACTGAGACGATCCATATTGGGGGAATCCTGGCCAGACATTTGCACCTTATCCTTCGGTAGGCCTGCTTTTTTGTGATCTACCCTGGCATCATCCGTGCATCTACCCCGTAATAATAATAATGATAATAACAATATCACTAATAATAAAAAATTAGAAAATATTTAATAATAATACCTATATAATAATAACAGAAATCTCAAAAACAGAACAAAACCAGATATCTTCTAAGTTAAAAATAAAACAAAATATAAACAGGAATTTTCTAAAAAATAAAAAAACAACCAGTCCTTTAGTAAATAAAACCATAATAAAATGAAATATAAAATATAAAATAAACCACCATAAAAACAAAAATGATCCCTCTACAGTGTAAATAGATAGAATAAATACAGGGTGCCCAGAAATGAAGGTGCCAAACGAAAATCCCAGTTAGTAGACATTATTTTATGTCGATTTAACTTAAATTACCTTAGTCCAAAAATGCTTCTTAAGCGAGGTAGAGCTCCTTATAGATGGTGCCATGAAGTACTTTTTTTTGTAATATCTCAAAAACGTTTCGATCGAAGATGTCCAAACTTTGCACAATGACTTACCTTCTGATCACATATCGGTCGCTGTAAATAATACTTCCTTGCTCCGGCCATTAGCGTCTCATGTGGGAGGGGCCGCAGACATTTTGGATTGTATTTTTTTTACATTTATTTTTTTGACATTTTTTGTGTCAAATTCGAATTCTCTAGGGTCTTTTCTAAAAATAATGTGCTCTTGTTTCAAATCGTTAGGATGCACCCTTCTCGAGAAAAATAAATTTAAATAAATTACTAATTTATTAATTTATTTAACTAATTACTCTTATATCAAGTTATATAAAAAACAACAAATTTTACAGTAAGTGCTCTAGATGACAGCCACCTGTTTCAATATATATTACAAAAAAAAGTACTTCATGACACCATCTATAAGGAGCTCCAGCTCGCTTAACATACATTTTTGGACTAAGGTAATTTGGGTTAAATTGACGTAAAATAATGTCTACTAACTGGGATTTTCGTTTGGCGCCTTCATTTCTGGACACCCTATAGAATAGAATAAAAAAATAAATATACAGAAACCCCACAAATGTATACAAATAAAATAAAATGAGATAAAATGAAAATAATAAACTAAACCTCGAACAATATTTACACAATATATACAGAACAATACATGTAAAAAGGAAGAAAAACAAAATAAGCTAAAGCCAAATAAAAAAATAAAAACAAAACGAAGACCGTTTCCCATGAATATCACAAAATAAAATAAAAAAACTAAAAAATAACAAGGTAATATAATATACAGGGTGGTCCAACGAAAAGGTAACAGACGGGTTTCTGGGTAGAAATTTTTGTTTTGAGAAATTCGAAAATAGCAATTTTTATATTAAGGGGGATAACTTTTTTCATTATTTACAACCTGAAATGATTTCATCCCTTAGCGCTGTGAGAACAACCCCTATCATTTAGATAGAGATGATGAGGTAAGTGATATGTCATTTGAAAGGTCTTTCTTTTCTGAATTCAGTGCACTAGTTTTTTTAGTTTTTTTGTTTTTAACAAAAAAGTTGAAGTTGCAAACATGGAAAATGAGGAAAGAGTTTGATGCATTTAAAAACTAAAAAAAGCTCGGAAAGATCTATTGTTTTTTTACAGAAGCTTTTTTTGTTAAAAATAAAAAAAACTAGTGTACTGAATTCAGAAAAGAAAGACCTTTCAAATGACGTAGTTTTGTTCTCACAGTGCTAAGAGATGAAATCATTGCAGATTGAAAGTATGACAAAAGTTGTCCCCTTCGATATAGCAATTGACGCGTTTTTGTATTTCTCAAAAAAAAATTTTTAGCGAGAAACCCGCCTGTTACCTTTTCGTTGGGCCACCCTTGACAAATACACAACAGTAAACCGCAAACAAAAAAATAATGAAAATAATAGGTTTATTATTATTATTATTATTATAGTTCTGGGGGTGGTCCCAATAGGTTCCCGCACTGCGACCTTTTGGTCTATTGTGCTCCCCGGTGTTGTCTACCCTTCAAGAATACCTGTATCTTTCACAAAGTGCAGGATTTTAGTAGGGCGAATCTTCGTTACTTCCTCTTGTGTAATTTTTTCATTTCCAAGTAGGAGTTCCCTTGCCTTTATGAATGCCTCACATTGGCAAATGACGTGATGGGGCGTTTCATCTGCCTCACCACAACCCCTGCATATCGGGCTTTCAGTCAGTCCCATGTTGTGCAGGTGTTTGTTCATGCGACAGTGGCCCGTGACCATTTCTGTCGCAAGTTTTATCTTCGTCCTGCTTAACTTTAAGATGGACGTAGCTAGGTCTCCGTTTGGGGTTTCCAGGAAGTAATAGGTTTACTTTGTAAATACTAAAAATTGGGGTCGCATTTCCCCAGCACCGCCCAAAGTTTATCCATGATACCTCTGGAAGGGATGAAGCACAAAACGAAATTTTAAGGGCACAATTGAGCACAAAACGAGCACAATTCGTGTGCAAATTTTCATTTCGAAATTCGAAGTGGGGTGTGCTCGCATTTCCCCAGCACCGCCCATACATTTGGCGATATCTCCGCAAGGGATGAAGCACAAAACGAAATTTTAAGGGCACAATTGAGCACAAAACGAGCACAATTCGTGTGCAAATTTTCATTTCGAAATTCGAAGTGGGGTGTGCTCGCATTTCCCCAGCACCGCCCATACTTTTGGCGATATCTCCGCAAGGGATGAAGCACAAAACGAAATTTTAAGGGCACAATTGAGCACAAAACGGGCACAATTCGTGTGCAAATTTTCATTTCGAAATTCGAAGTGGGGTGTGCTCGCATTTCCCCAGCACCGCCCATACTTTTGGCGATATCTCCGCAAGGGATGAAGCACAAAACGAAATTTTAAGGGCACAATTGAGCACAAAACGGGCACAATTCGTGTGCAAATTTTCATTTCGAAATTCGAAGTGGGGTGTGCTCGCATTTCCCCAGCACCGCCCAAAGTTTATTGATGATATCTCCGGAAGGGGTGAAGCACAAAACGAAATTTTAAGGGCACAATTGAGCACAAAACGAGCACAATTCGTGTGCAAATTTTCATTTCGAAATTCGAAGTGGGGTGTGCTCGCATTTCCCCAGCACCGCCCATACTTTTGGCGATATCTCCGCAAGGGATGAAGCACAAAACGAAATTTTAAGGGCACAATTGAGCACAAAACGGGCACAATTCGTGTGCAAATTTTCATTTCGAAATTCGAAGTGGGGTGTGCTCGCATTTCCCCAGCACCGCCCAAAGTTTATTGATGATATCTCCGGAAGGGGTGAAGCACAAAACGAAATTTTAAGGGCACAATTGAGCACAAAACGAGCACAATTCGTGTGCAAATTTTCATTTCGAAATTCGAAGTGGGGGGTGCTCGCATTTCCCCAGCACCGCCCAAAGTTTATTGATGATATCTCTGGAAGGGGTGAAGCACAAAACGAAATTTTAAGGGCACAATTGAGTACAAAACGAGCACAATTCGTGTGCAAATTTTCATTTCGAAATTCGGAATGGGGTGTGCTGGGGAAATGGACCCTGATTTATTAGCTTGTTGAAGTGTCTTTCGTAAATAATATTTTTATTTTTTATCGTAAATAACTGGAATAATTGTCGTTCTTCTTTGAACGAAAGAATGTATTTCTATGTGAATGCAGTAGGTAATTTTTCTACACTCCCTCCTCACGATATCGCATGATCCTATATTGTTAATAATCCGCTGGATTGATAGGTAATTATTCAAGTGGGTAATAGGTATTATAGTAAAATGTGCAGTGCAGATTCTGAATATACACTGTGGCCCGAAATAAAGGAGTACATTTTTTAATCTGAAATAACTTTTTTGTTTTTAGGGCGATTTATTTTCTTTTTACAGGGTTAATACCTCAGCATGTCCCCAATATGAGTGCAAATTTTGGTATAAATAAAATGTACAGGGTCGGACTTACAAATTTTTTTCTTTAATGGTGCATTTGTGATCGTTGCAAATGAAACATGTTTTAGCTAAATTTGAACTGATATGCTCTTTCGGTAAGGTAAGTACCCAGAACACTTCCGTACAAACGAAATTCTCCGAAATTGTAGGATTTGCGAAATATCATTTTTTATTTAAATGGTACTAAGTACGCGCATTAGCCATAAACTAAAGAAAAATATCGAATTTTAATATTTATGTAAATTTAAATGTTTTTCTAATATCTTCACTAAAACGGAAGCTTCTTAGCACTAAATTACATCTTTCCTGCCATTTCTTCGAACGGATGCAGTTTGTATGGAACAACTTTGAACAGCGTACAAATAAATGGGGCCATCAATTTATGGCCCAGAAGCCTACAAGAAGTGGTGAACAATCATGGTGGCCACATTCATAATATTTTACTTTAAGTTATAAATTATGTAGCTAATTTTCTTAGTTATAATTTGTGTTATTTAATAAAATGTATTATTTCCTTATTTCAATAAAAAAATGATATTTCGCAAATCCTACAATTTCGGAGAATTTCGTTTGTACGGAAGTGTTCTGGGTACTTACCGTACCGAAAGAGCATATCAGTTCAAATTTAGCTAAAACATGTTTCATTTGCAACGATCACAAATGCACCATTAAAGAAAAAAATTTGTAAGTCCGACCCTGTACATTTTATTTATACCAAAATTTGCACTCATATTGGGGACATGCTGAGGTATTAACCCTGTAAAAAGAAAATAAATCGCCCTAAAAACAAAAAAGTTATTTCAGATTAAAAAATGTACTCCTTTATTTCGGGCCACAGTGTAGTTCTTTGAATATAATTATGTTTTATAATCAAAGATGTATAGGGTATAGGTACCTATAATCTATGTCATAATATAAATCTATAATTTTTAAATAACTAATTTTCTGATTTCAAATGAGCCATTTTACAACGAAGTAGTGGAAATAATTTAATTAGGGTGACATGGCAATTATTGTATAGTAGGTATTATAGTATATATACACACAAAGCACATTCTGTCTGTACTCTGATTTAAATTCAAAAGGGGTTGAAAGCTATTGTAACGAAGTGTTGCTGTTTTTAATACGAGATAGGTAGGTATAATAAATCACGACGATTTTCAAATGTAAAATTACATTGTGGTATTTGTGGTTGTTCATTTTAGTGCACCAATGAATTTAATAATTAAATATTATGTATAGATGTATTAGTTAAATATCTGTCACATACCTCTATCTTAAGCTATATTCGGAAAGGTTTTTAAACAGAGATCTGGTACCTATAGTATGGGTGGTGAGTGAAATTCAATGGTATGGGTTATTGTTATTGTACGGTCGCACTGGATCTTTACGCTGTGCCTATATATTTAGTACTAGGGTGGCGAATCTTCTCATGCTTCTTTTCTTATTTTCAATTAAATCTGTAAAATTAGCATGAATGCATGAGTCATTTTGCAATTATTGACGTGCGTTCTTAATGCCATGTCGAAAACCTGGCACTAAAAAATAATTGATACCACTAGAAAGTAACTTTTAAGCTTTTACGTTTAACAAACGCCTCCTTTAAATGGAATTCGACACGTTCGTGGCGATTTTTCGGCAGTTTTTCAGCAATTTGTAATTTTCGTTCCCTACTGTGCTAATGTCGATATCTTGCAGATATTTACGAAGTTTCCCAGCGAACCCTGTTGTTCTAACAAAACGCTCTTATTATATCTAACGACTATTTAGGCCTATTTTGGGCACTAGTGGAGAGGGTGGCGGACACGAAATCACGAAAAAATGTTGGAGGAAAAGAAATAAAAAAAACGTTTTTCTGCGGACGTGCAATTTTTCCTCTTTCCACCCCAAAAAATTTGCAATTTGAGAATAGTTTTTTATTGAGAATCCAAAAGTGCAATAAAAAATAAGTGTTCCCATTTCAGTTTTCAAAACTCGCCCCTGCTCCACCCCACAGGGGAGTGAGGGCAATCTTTACGTATCACGACGCAATAGGTTTCACAAAATAATGGAAACGTGTTTTTTCCTTTTTGTAATTGGATCTGTCGTTCTCGAGATATTCAAAGCTGTATATTTTGACTTTAATGGCGTCCCGACGGCGAACGGGTCATCCGATTAAAAAATGTACCAGAGATTTGGAATCAGTAAAGAATTTCCTATAAGATGACACCACTTCCAGCTTTCTAAACCCTGTAATATCGACCAACACACAGGCACAGACACACAGACATCCGGACGAATTTAGTAATCAACTTTTTGAAGTTGGTTGACTAGTACAGCCGCCGCGCAGGTACTTAACCAACAATGCTACGGGAATAATATATATGTTATAATTTGCTACTAATTTGTTATCCCAAACCCAAATTTACTGCTCTCGTTCTTTGACGAATTTTCTCAGACTGCGCTTAGATCAGAAGCTAGATCCTTCGTAAAGTAGGTCCCAATATACCGGTAGTGGAAAACGGTAAAACCCTGCTTTATTAATTTTATAAATACATACTCACGTCTTAAATGAAATCTACTTTAAAAACCACTAGATATGATCTATGACTGTGCAGTACTTCCGATACTTATCATTATCATATCATTGTTTATACATTTGGTATGACCGACTTTGACATTATCACGTTTTTAGGAAACTGACCACGCGTATCCGTACATGTGCGTAATTGCCAAACATCATCCACTTCATCTTATTCTGCAGGAAAATTACTGCGTAAGACTGCTTCGCAGGACCAACACCTGTCGTACATATTTCAAACGAAAACTTTCCTTCCTTTTCGGCCGCTCGCCGTCACATTGGGACCTTGGTCTTGGGTGAATAGCAGCGGTTGTGGCATACGTCCCAGAAAGAACGCATCATTTTATTTCTTAATCCGGAACATCTAATCTTGACCTTTCCAAAATCACGTACTGGGCCGTGCGACAGTCCGAATTCTTACTTCGCATTGAATTTGGGAGTCATTAGAAGCGTATTGGCGCTTCTAGTATCGACTTTTGTTCTATATAGGAGTCTCCGATACCTCGGCCTATCGTATATGAATATGATCCTTTGTTGGCGAGAATCGAGCATTATACCATGATTCCCCTCAGGCTATCCTGTATTTCTTACCTAATGTTAACGGCCTAAATGTACTGTTAAGTTTTAACGATTTATTCAGCATCGTCCTCGTGCAAACCAGAGACAAGCTTGGGTTTGTTTTGCTTTTCGACTACTACACTTAATCCTACCCAATAAGGTCTATATCAGACCTTCTTGGACACGCCTCGCATATAAATCGAAAGGTAAGTCTCATACGCAATAAACTTTTAACCATAAGTCGTTTAATCAAAAAACCTCCCATCTCTCGTATTGCATCGAGTATGTGTCTAAAATTGAACCAACCTCCTTGTTTGATCTATCGTGACCAAGACAAGTCGGGGTGATGTGGCCCACTTCCTCCTCCTCCTCTTGGCCCGAAACTTACGTGAATATTTACATTTCTCCGGCGGGCAGGGAAAGAGAAACACGTAATTGTTTAAGGCATTAACTATTTATTTCATTTTAAGAATTGCACAAATTGTAACATTATTCTAAATTACATAGATGGGCCTCCCTCCTAAGGTGTTAGGTTGTAATTTCGAAACAGTTTCGTAGCTAACGTTATTTCCTAATAATTTAACAATACGTAAACGTGGTAAATGCTGAAAAGTATCTTTGGCAATTATACTGATCTTATTGTTTTCCAAATTTAAGGTATTTAGTGTTACTAAACCAGCAAAAGTACGACTGTCAATAGATTTGATCGAATTATTTTTCATATTTAGTATAGTTACTAATCTCATTCCATCAAAAGAGAAAGGTTCAATAGTTGTAATATTGTTGTTATTTATTGCAAATACTCTTAAAGTATATAAATGAGCGAAATCCGATTTAGTTATCGAATTGAAGAAATTTTGAGAGAAGTTTAATGTAGAAATAGATTTTGTATGCTGAAACATATTTGGGGGTAATGATTTTATTTTGTTATTCGATAAACCAAGGTGCATCAATTTAGTTAAATGTGAAAATGAAGATGAGTTTAAAAGTGAAATTTGGTTAAAACTCAAGTCAAGTGTAATCAAATTTGGAAGCGTTTCAAATGCTTTGGCTGGTATCGTTTCTATTCTGTTGAATCTCAGATTTAAATATACCACTTCCTTTGCCCCCTTGAATGTTTTGTTGCTAAACGTTTTAATTTGGTTTCCGGACATAGATAGGTGTACCAAATCTCTCATACCTTCAAAAGCGTTTTCCTCGATTTCAATGATTGCATTTTGGTCTAAATGTAATGTTCGGAGACGCGACACATCCCTAAAAACGCCTGCAGGTACACGTTTGATTTTGTTATTGGACAAATTTAGACCACTAAGAGAAGGTAAACCGCGGAAAACTGACTTTGGTAACATTTCAATGTTATTATTGACTAACAGCAACACCACTAACTGAGACAAACCTTCGAAAGAACCCGCAGTTAACGTCTTAATGCTGTTATTTCTTATATCTAAATAATAGATTCGCGATAGTCCTCTAAAAGCCCCAGGTTGGATTTCTTCGACTTTGTTATTAAATAAAGCCACATGCAAAAGAGAATTTGTGTTATGAAAAGTACCACTTCTAAGCACTTTCATTTGATTTCCAGGAAGATATAAATACTTTAAATTTCTTAACCCGGATAATGAATTTTCCTCCAATTTAGTTATGTTATTAAAATCAAGATTCAAATACTGCAATTGATGTAAATGTATGAAAGTGAAATTATTTATTACAGATATACGATTTGATTGTAAATTTAAGTACTCTAATTTGTTTATTCTTCCAAAGCTGTTCACATTTAAGTTGATAATTTTGTTGTTATGCAAGTAAAGGATATTCAAATTGATTAAATCGGAAAAAACTTCAGGTTCCAAGTTTTGTAAGTTGTTATCATTAATCAACAATCTTTTTAGTTTCGTTAAATTTTTGAATGCGTTGCTGTGTATAGTTTTAATACGATTTTTGGCCAGGTCTAATTCTACCAAATTTATATTGTTTACAAATAATTTTGGCGGTAAATTAGAAATTCCATTATAAGCTAAAAACAGACTTTGCAAATTTTTCAGCCCTTTAAATACAAATTCGTTTAGTGCCTCTATTTTATTATTTTCTAAATGCAAAATTGTAATGTGTGTGTTATTTCGAAATAAATTATTGGGAAGATTTATAATATTATTCGAAGCTAAATTAAGCATTCTCAAGAAACTCAATCGATCGAATACTGTTTCATTTAAAAACTTAATTTTGTTGTTATTTAAATATAAAGATTCGAGTCTTGTACTGTGCACAAATGCTGAAGAGTGTATAGAAAACAAATTGTTATGGCTTAATTGTAATTCCTTCAATTTACTGGTATTATTGAACACGTTTGCATCTAAAATTGACAGGTTGTTGTTGACTAATATCATTTTTTCTAATGAACTTAAATTGTCAAAGGCCCCGCGTCCTATATTGCTCAAATTATTTGAACATAATTGAAGGTGCTTCAAATTTTTCAGTCCAACTAAATCAGATGATGTCAAATTCATTAAATTATTGTGATCCATATTCAAGTATACTAATGCGGGTAAATTGTTGATTAAACCTTTGGGGATTTTATTTAGATGGTTATACGAGAAGGTTAATTCTTTTAAGTTGTTTAAGCCATAGAATGCGTGCGGATGTAATTGATTGATTTCATTACTGAATATAATCAATTGGTTTATATGTATGTCTTCAAAACTTTTGGATGGTATAATGCCAATCTTATTTCCAGTTAAATGGAGGCTTTTAAGCCGATTTGATATGCCCAAATTTTTTAGAATTAATGTATCAATGTTACTGCTGTAAATAACCAGTTGTTGAATGTAATTTGGATTTATTCTGCGCGTCACTTCATGAATCTTCTGCTGTATTTCCATTTGCGATGATAATTTTCCACAATATATTTCTGTCTTCCTATAGTTGATTGTACAAAATTGTTGCGTTGAAATTTGGATGAAGTAGAAAATCAATACCATTGAAATGGTAATCACGCTTGTCCACATTTTATCTACAATTAAAGACAAATTAGTATATCTACATTTATTATAAATTGAGATATAATTTTTGAAAGTGCGTGGGAAACACCTTCCTATTAGAATTTGCAAAATAGGGATGTAATTAATTTGAACATTGCAATTAATAGATTAGCAAGTATCTACCTATTAATATAAGGAAGTGCAACAGGATGAACGATAGAATAATTGCTCGTTGTGGTTATAGTTTTTAAAAATTAGTTGGGAAATGAAAATGTTATAAAATATTAAATTAGGGACGCTAATGTGTGCAGAGTGTCCAAGTGGTTGTTTTTAGCATGAGGATTCCGTAAATACTTAGTCAGAACTCAGAGATAGAGTTTAGGTTCAATGAGGCTAAATGTTTACCTTATTAATATCAACTAGGAATCATGTTGAAAGTTTAAAAAAATTTTTCGTTCACCAACATTTGGGGAATAAACGAATTTGGAATTTTCTTCATTTTCTTATAGCTTTTTTATTTGAAGAGGCAATTAGAAAATTACGTTCTTAAGCACTTTCTCATGAAGAATATTAGCAATTTATCGGATTTCTAATATGCTTTATACTCTTGCCAATATACCGTATACTTCTATTTGTTAAACGCAAGTCATAAGTGAAGTCAAGCCAAGATATAACAAAAAACCAAAAAGCCCTAGATAACGCTGTAGTACCAGCTCCACCATAAGCTTAGAATGTCCCCGGAAAATATGTCAACTAAATTTGAAATAATTCAAATTGGCCAATAAAAAATCTTTAAAAGGGCGTGGTACATTCATCCCTATAGTTTTCTGACAGTTTACACATCTTACAGTGTGTACGCTGTTATTTATGCTACTAATTTGTATTTGAATGTACTTCGTAAACATGTAGCTCCCTCGACCACGCCTTCTCAGCGACAATGTATGCTTGATGGTGCAACTTTATTTCTTCCACTTTATTTAAACGAAAGAAAACGATGCTTTAAAGAGTGGAACAAAAAGTGTAAGAACAGGACTAGATGACGATATTCTTTATAGTCTATTATTTGCAGACGGTCAGGTAATATAGTAGAAGATGAGGGAATAACAACATAGGGAAGTGTACTGGTTGCAAATGATAGTAGAGATAGTAGAGACGACCTAGACCAATACTGTTATCAAGCAATAACACGCAGTGCTCTAGAATGACACAATCACCAAAAAAAGGACAAAGAGAATATTCTCCACTTTTGTAAGTGGCAGAATCACTTACGGATCTGAAGCATGAATATAAAATTAAAAGAAGGAGGAGTATATGCTACGAAAATGGCTTTCTAGAAGATGCTATAAGAATACCACACTGAATAGAATAGGAAATGAAGGAAGGATTAAACCAAATGGTATAGCCACATGAACAAACTCCCCCAGGACAGAGTACTCCAAAAAGTTTGGAAATGGAAACCAAAGAATAGAAGAAGAAAGGGAAGATCAAAAAGAATGTTGGTAGCATAAGCATAAGAAGCTATTAAAAAAAAAATAAACGACTGAGGACTCGGGGAAAAATATCCCACCGGGCTTCCTCTGGCACAGTTCTTTTTTCTTTTCTCTTTCTTTCTGCATACACAATGTTTTCAATAAAAACAAATAAACATTTAATTTAGTATTCCTGCAAGGAAAAAAGTTCTTTCTTCTTTTCTCTTTCTTTCTGCGTACACTGCATACACAACGTTTTTAATAAAAATAAAAATAAAAAATAACTAGGAAAAAATGTTGTACTGATTGCTTTTTAGGTGAAATACTGTAGGTATACAATACATATATAAAAATAAGGGACCGACCTTTGCGTTTGCCTAAGCAGTTCAGATACACTACAGGGAGATGCTACGCAGTACTGATTGTGTGCTGAGTCTCATAGAAATCGAATTTGAATGATCTCATAGATATGTTGAAGCCATACGTGAATGTGATAACGATCTACTGCGCCCTGTGTATCTAAATGTATCAAAAAATTGATAATGTGGAATATTAGGGGGCTATTTTCTGAGAGCCCAAGGCCTATGTAATTGTACCATTAGGAGAAATAACTACTTTTCTCATTAATATTTATTATCGATTGAGACTATTTCAGTTAAACAAGAGCAATGGCAATTATGTAAGCGGCTGTCTAAAAATGATGTTTGTAAAATGGCAAACACAACTTATCTTATTAAGGTCAAATTTAAGAGAATAACTACAGTTAAAACTTAAAAGTGTACTTACTATTGCGTTATAACTTGCTCTCGAGTTACTCAAACATTTAACTACAAATACAGTACGCATACATGTTTCTACTATTAAATACTTAGTTTTTTTGCGCAATTACAACCCAAGCATGAGCAATAAAATAACCTTCCTTTATTTTGTATCTAGTGTGATATAGATATAATGACAGTTAATTTAAGCACATTTTATACTAATAAATAAATTGCGTTTTGCAAATGTACGAGGTGCGAAAGTAAAATACGTTTGTCTCTTTATTTTAAATTTCAAACACCACATGTTTGTATCCGTTAGTAGCTAACACCCCAAAAAAAGTGCATGGCATTTAGATCCCCGACCATAAATACCCATTTCACGATACTAATATAAGTAATGCATTTAATCATTGAATAAATTCATTCAACGATTTAATGGAGAACAAATTGTCTAGTGACTTTGTTGCCATGATTGATGTGTTCCGTCGATACCAGGTATCTAATCGTATTATGGAAGACACACTTCTGGAAGAACATCCTAAGGTGATGCATTATCTACTGCATGTCATGTTCAACCGGTTTGAAAGTCATGGACTATTAATCTTTGTATATAAGCTAAAGCCTGTATGTATGTATGGGATGCGACAAAATGTACAAATTACCCTTCTAGGACGCCAGGTTTTTTTCTTTTCTGACCACCCTAGTAATTAGTATACATCCTCCTGACAAATTAGTCCAGATAGTCGTTTTGGAAAAGTTAAGGTGAATAAAATGAAGAATCAAATAATTATTTACAACATTTCTTATATGCATGTTATACATATAATGTACAAATAACTTTCAAATGGCTTATTTATAAGGAAACCTAAATGTGAAGTATGTATTAGTTATTCTATATTTGTTTGAATAAAAAATGTAATTCCTTCTTCATCGTTCAATAGAGTCCAGTTCTTAAGAACATAGTACCTCGTGCCTCCCGTTTGAATGATATTCTTTCACCTCTTCGGAGGTCTTCTCCGAGGTCGCCCGCCGTCTGTTTTTCCTGTCACTCTTGTTTGGATAGTCCAATATAAGTGTATTAAAAAATTCAAACGTTGGATTTTATATTTGAAGTTCCATTAACGCAAAGTAACAGAATTATTATAGTTCACATTTTCTCCATACGATTATTCTGTATTTAATAAAAAAATCAAATTTAATAAAATTTTAAAGTACCTATGGCAAAAAATGTGAAATTATTTTTTAAATTTTAAATAGGAAATATTTAATTTAAAAAATCAATTACATAACTTAGAGAACCATGAATTTTAATAATTCTTTCCGATAACCACTATTTCTGAAGAGATTTTTCTTTAGTTGGTATTTGTTTGTTGTTAAAGCACTTAAATCCGGTTGTTGGCAATCTAATCAGTGTCACTTTCTTTCAAACTGCAAAGATAGCCGTCTAGGACGTGTTTGATTTATTTCCGATTTACAGCTAGAAGGGAAAACAATGACTATTGCTACTTTAGATAGAATGGAACTGAAAAATTTAGGTAAACCAGCCAGAACAGCTAGATTTACCCTTTCAATAATATCTGGCGACCAAACATGAATTGTTAAATCCTTACTCTAACATTGTGTAGTCTCTTACAAGGAGACTATAAGAAGGCTACTTTATTATAGGTACGATATTAACACCTAACTACGGTTCACCCATGACAATACTGTTCCATTGAATATATTTAGTGCCGTTGTCTTATGTAAGCTACATCTACTGAATAGGTACACGATTTATACTATAAGTATAATCCTCGTATTAAACGGTGGCGATTTATGGATAAAATATTAAAATAGTGTTAACTTTTATTATAAAAAGTAACTAAATTGGCGTATTTTATATAAATCTACTGCAATTAACAAGTACAATTGAATACCTGCTACCATAGGCTAATAGCCTATGCGATTACTGTATGTGGGGAACTTTGCTTGGAAAGAAACATAATTGTACTATTATCATAACAAGTTGATTTAAAATTACGATAATTGTCTAGTAGTTTACAAATTACGCATACTTTACATAACCAATCGTAGTTGAGTGAAAACATTCCATAAGTATTTTGAATTTCTACCTCATTCTGCTTTTTCAAATTTTATCAGCTTATGAACTTATAAGTTATAACATACCTACCTGTTATTCTCATTATGGAATACCAGCAACAATAATATTTAATTCGTCATCGTATGCGGCCAATTTCATATCTATTGGTTATACAGTGGCCGTATTACATACCTATTGCTATAAAAATATGGTTCAAAACTAGTCTCCACTGTCCTCCATCTTCTTTCTAAGGTAGACTTGTATAGATATCTTTGTAATTGTACTCATTATTGGCATTGCGAACTTCTACCGTATTTCAAGCTTTATTCAAAATTTCAGTTAATCATGCCCTACTGATTCTCCCTTCGTAAGTGTTTTTACTGTTGGTACACCTTCTTCATATTTTATTACGTTGTTCTTATCATTTAAAACATTGGCCCCCTTTGTCCTTATTTTATTGATTGCATTATTTTTCTTAGGACCTCCATTACTTTCCATTCTTCAGTAAATAATTGTTTCGTTCTTTCCTTTGAGGAGTTTCATATTGTATATTATATTATAAAATAGTGTCAGATTTCTTTGCTTATCTTCTTCTATTTTATCTCTGCATTCTTCGCAGGCTTGCTGTTTTACATATAATCTTTTTACTTTCGCTCGGTGTTGTTCATAATCTGAACACCTTACAACTGTTTTTTCCAAAATACCGTTTGTACTTTTCTTATTTTAATTTTACGTATTTCTTTATTGCTTCGTTCTAATATCTTATGTGTTTTTAATTATTCTTTATCATTATTATTCCCCAGTGATGGTAAAAATGTGGAGAGTCAACCAGACCGCAACGACATGTACTTCTTTTTCTTGAGAAGTCCCTTAATTATAATTAATTAATTAATTATTAGAATGCACAATGGCACAAGCGATGACATTTCTGAACATTTCAAATGCAGAGGGAAGACCCGGTCATGAATACAGCATAGAGAACAGAATAGTAAAAGTTCTTACTGCTTGTTATGATTTGCTGTAAGTAGTCGATGCCGATTTTTGATTATCTACCTAGTCCATAGTTTCGCAGAAATGGTCACTATGGAGAAAATTAAGTAGTACATTTTTATCGCCTTTTAAAAAGGCGGTAATTTTTGATTCGGATAAATTATGTCAGATTTTTGTGAGTTGGACGGCTTACAGTTACTAGACAGCTATAATATATTATCTCAAGTGCCAATTAATTTTCCAGAAAAGCCTAGGCCTGAAACGAAACACTTTTTATATAAACAAATTGATCTAAATCGACTTAGTTTTCATCTAGCACCTCTTCAATTTATCACATACTTACTATCGATTAACACCTTGTAAGTATAATCATTGACTTTATTATAGTCAACGCCCAATGGTATAATCATTGACTTTATACACTATAGAGTCTATACAAACGGAGAGATAGGGAAAGGTGACAACTACTTATTGAGTGAATTTTTGGTATAATTCAATAAATAAAACGGTTTAAGTGCAATTAACACATAAGTACCTAATAAAAAAGCATATCTTCATATCGATTGTTTAATTAGTTATTTCCGACATCGTAGCCTTTTTAAAAAATGGATTTCTGAATTTGAAGTTTTAAACTAAAGTTTGGTAACTGACCAATCATTCGTTTCTTTTGGTTTTTTATAACCTAAATCGCATACCTACTTTGGTATAAAGCTATAAACTACATTCGATAAGCTGTACATGAATAAGGGTGATGATGATGGCCAAATGAAATAGAGAGACATGAATGAAATACAAGTAATCCTTTGTCAGTCAACGTCGACAAAATTTGCGGCTATTTCATAATTTTATAGGGCGGCATAAAGGTATAATCATAATTGGTTAAAGTTTTCATTGTGTTATATGTAATGAGAGAATTGGAGTTTATCTATTGCAGTCAATCTTAGCTATATTCAATGCGGCTAGTCTGTATCTATCCTTATTCCATAACCCCGAGCATTTTCCAGGATGCCTTTGCTACATACAAGCGTATAGTCGAACCCGTGGAATGCGAGGTATTTCAATTAATCCGCGAATCAAAAGAGACGAGCGTCGCTTTATACCGCCGCCCGACGGTCGACCCGGTGAGGGTGTAACATCAGCAACATCAGGAACAGCTAATATCGCGGCCCGATTATCCCCGCGTATATACTAAGCATTGTGTTTCCACCCCACATCTCAACGCCGCCGCGACGCTAATTTGCGTGGTTATTAGTTTATGAGACGTTGAAGATTTTTTCCGCTTTATCAAAATATTGTTTTTTTTTTGCTTTTATGGTAAATTGAAACTTTAATAATAAGTCTGCTTGTTTTATTTTAACAAAGTGTAGAGGGTTTTATGAAAGAAGTTTTATTACATTAAGTGGTTGAGGTAATATCAATTTAGCAAGATTTTTATTTCGTATTTGGATACGTTATCTATAAGCATTTAAAACGGAGTTCAAATAAAAATTATTAGCTGCAGAGTTGAATAGAATTTTTGAGCATAACTCGATCGAACGTCGACTGATAAATGTATATTTATGTAATGTACCTATTTACCAATAGTATTTTAGTGGAATCATATGCAATACACATGATTTGTAATTTTGGAAATTGAAATTCGACATAAATACACTTATTCATGAGGGAACTTAGAAAAGCAATCAACAACATTCACAAATTTGTAAATTACTAAATTTGGTATGGCAGAGTACTGAAAAATGAGATTTTCCGACACCTCTGTGTGGTATCTCCGTTATTTATTAATGTAGTTTTCGAAATACTGTGTCACAGAATGTGGTTAATAGAATTTTCTTGACCTTATTTTTCAGCTACAGGGTGATTTTTCATATTCTGATACTTCCCATATTTCAGTTATTATACAATTTATTAAAAAAGTAACTGTTTATACCCTTAAGATGCGATTTAAATACACCCTGTGTATTGATAAACTGTTCAATTAGTCTTATTTTTCGTTTTGAAAAATATATAATAGTATGTTACTTGTAAGAAATCTAAAATGTAGTAAGAAGAACAATATGTAATTAAATTAATTCCCCTTTTTCTCTTTCTCTCTCCGCTCACAGAGTAATCCAGTAGGTATGTCATATAGATGGTCATGCATGGCGCCGAGTAAAATAAAAAGGACGTCTTCTTAATAACAGATAGGCAGAAATAACTTGTTGAAATCGGTTGATTTATTTTGTTTAATATTTTCTTGTGGTAATAAGAAGTTATCAATACGTTTTCACTTATTTTAGATATCCGACAACTTTTCCCTTAAAGACCTACTGTCATGCATTACATTGTCGAAATTAATGTTTTGTTACCGGTCATTCGCAACTGAGAGCAAAACTAAACTACTGAGTTTCTCTTGTTCTGTAGTACTCTGTAGGTAGGACATGGAGATGTTGGAGGAAAACTTTGAAAACTTTTTTGTATTAGGTGTTATTTTTACTAGCGTTGACAAGAAATTCAGGTTGAATTATTTTGTAAGCCCTTTTTCACTTTCCTGGTATTTCCCAAACTTTCGCAAATGTTTGAAGCTTCTCAGACAGGATTCGCAAATCTTCCACACATCTAAGTGGCTTTCAGTTAAACATTCTCCACCAATTCATATGCAGATAATAGATCTGCGTTATTAGTTATTACATTGAAGAACCTTTGAAACGATGTTAAGATACCTACTCTAAAATTCCCATTTTGCAAGCAGGAATAGTAGTAGTAAGGTTTATTATTCATCTAATAATATCGTCTAATATCTAATCAGATAATAATAATTTCCTAAACGTGCGCTGAGCACGTACACTTTCTTAAAATTCATTAATGACTCGACTTTCTTAATTTCATCAGGCAGTTCATTATAAATTTTCAAACCCTTACAGTGTAAATTATTCTGCGAGAAAGTTTTCTTAACTAAAGCCTAAAACTATTTAAGTCTCTAGTATTATAATGATGAATGTCCTTATTAAGAACAATAAATTTTTGTATGTAGCTAGGTAACATATTCTTAATTATTTTATATATAAACACCAAAGTTTTAAAATAAACTCGTTGCTTAATACTGCAAAAATTTTCCAACTTGAAAACGGCTAATTATTTTGCACCACCTTAATAATAATTATTTATTCATTGTCCGAACATTAAGAATATTAGGTAACAAAATAAGTACGTGCTGTTTTTTATGGTACAAGGAAGCTTTAGGAGTGTGTGGTACCGAATCATTAGGTGACAACCAATAACACGAACGCTTAGAATTTGAGTACAATGTCTACTTTTCGTTGCAGATGAACAACCGATCAAGGAATGGTTCATTAATGTTGCGTGAAATGTTTGCCGAACAAATGATAAAATTTGTAATTTGTTATCATTTGACAATTCATGTGGGACCCATTTGCATAACTTCCACGTCTTTCCTAGCTGATGAATTTGCAAACGAATGGTTACAACTTACATTGAACTTTTCTGCAAGCTCCAGGCACGTTGTACTGGAATTCGCCTCTAGAACCTATTGAAGATCCTCATTGTTAAGAGTCTTCGGCTTCCCAAAGCGTGCTCCATCGATCAAGCTGAGATCTCCCGAAGAAAATTTCTTGAATCACTTCTTTGCTGTCCGACCACGTACGGCATCATCTCCGAATGCGGTACATATTTTTGCCCCGCAACTGCAGCATTGGTACCAAGTTTGTATTCATAGAGTAGAGAACCCGAAAATTGATGACAAGTATTTTGGAAGAGCTTTATATTGCAGTTATGGCGCATACAACGCAACATATTGCTAAAACTGATCAACTAAGATTATTTACTGCTATTTAAAAATTTCTAACAGATAGTTCTGGTATACCATCACAAAATAGTATTGAGGAGACATCTTTGATGATCTTTCAGTAATAAATGCAGAGGTCAGGGTTATAATGGAGCGAATAATATCAGCTGGGTATGCACAGTATACAATATCGTATAAAAATGATTGAGCCTAAGGCACTGTACGTCCATTGTGCAGCATTTAATTTAAATTTGGAAATAAATTTCGCTGTAATAGCAAATAGAAAATTGTTTTACCCATTTACAAGACTTTTATAATTTTTTGGACGCAGTGGGTGGGATTTATTCAGTTCGTTTGGACGAATATGTCATTTCACTGGAAAAAGAAAAGTTGTTAGCTGTTACAATTAAATATTAGAATGCGTTGGAAACCTTTTGTAAAATAATATTAGAAAGCAAAGCACATAAAGAAGTCAAGTCTACATGATGAGTTGATGACTCTCAGTCATCATGTGAACATCTATATCCTTTAATACGTTTTAACATTTAATTAATTTAAATTTATTGACTTGGAAAGGTTTTTTAAAATTGTATGGGCATCATTTCAATACTTTATGACTAATGTCTTGAGAAAGGGAATAAACATTTCAGAAAGCTTGACAATAATGAAAAATCAAATATACTTTTTTTGACCATTTGACTCCATACGCAACTAACAATTATAAATCATAATTAATAATATGTCCCTAATATAATATACCTAATATAAAAATAATAATTAATTATTAAATAATACCTACAATTAAATAATAAAAAATTATTTGCGAAATAGAATGGATCAAGATCGATTAAGTATGTTAGCTTTGCTTAATATCTAAGCGGATATGGCAAGCAGAATGAGCTTAGATCCTGTTATTAAAACACGCAAGAAATCATGTTTGTGATTCAAAAATGAATGTAGGTATAATACTTACAGCCCTTTGGTTATCATATTATAGTCATGCAAAAAAGGAGGGTGTTGCGAGAGGGCTCCAGAATTATAGTTATTTACTGATTCGGCATTCTACATTTAATTTACATTGAACTTGGAAATAAGCACAAACTGTATGATTACATTAGATGCGTTTGTTTATATCACTGATAAGTAACAAAATTAAAAAAATGGTGAAAACTTTATTTTACACCAAGCAATCATAATCATAATCATAATCATAATCATAATCATAATCATAATCATAATCAAACCATAATCATAATCAAACCATAATCATTAATAAATCAATCACCACGGTTGTCTTCATAATAATTATATGTATAGGCAACTTTATTTTACACCAAGCAATCATAATCATAATCATAATCATAATCATAATCATAATCAAACCATAATCATAATCAAACCATAATCATTAATAAATCAATCACCACGGTTATCTTCATAATAATTGTATGTATGTATAGGCACACACAGTGCGCGCATAAAGACGCGAAAAACGGAATGTGTATTTTTTTAAACTGGACACTTACAGCATTTTTATATGTGAAGTTGAATATTCATACACTTTATAAAATCTGTCGAAATTATCCACAGCTTTGGTGGCGATGTTGGTTTCCATTCTACTAAAAATCATGCAATCATGTTCTCTAAAATACGATAGCAAATTTTTTTAAATCCTTTTCCCATTGCTCTATCGCTCAATTTTATGCAACGATGATAATATGGTCTAAACTAAAGCGCAAATGATTATTAACTTCTATAACACTAAGAAACAAGTGCTATTGGTAAAAATTTATAGTTAGTAAAAATAATAAGCGATATTAGGTAATTGAGTAATTCTTAATTTTTCACTAAGCGTGAATAAAGTATGAGATATATCGATATATGTGTTCTTTAGGGGGTACACATTATTTTTGGGATTATAACATTATTCACACGCAACAATCAAATGAAACAGATTTTAAAATTGTAGAAGATGTAATTAGTACCATTTAATGAAAATTTGTGCCAAAACAGATTCTCTATGTTGAGACTTACCTTTTTATGCTTATGAATGTCGATACACACTATTCCAATGTTACATTAGAATCAAAGTTACTCTAGAAATTGAAATGTGCATTAGTAGGTACTGTTAGTAGTCAGTAACAATTTCAAGTTATAAGTTTGAAAGTAACCGTTAATTAATGAGTGTAGAAACCTACCTTAAAAACTAAAGTAATGAATTCATTTAAATTTGGGAGGTTGCATTCGTTTGTATCAAGTAATTTAACTAGAATAAGTATACACGATGAGGGTAATATATATGTGTGTAAATCTACGTGTTTGGTTTTGAAAACAATTGTCTTAATACGGCTTATTCTGCAGAGCGTAATAGATAAATGAAAAGCAATAAAAGCTTCTCGAGGGTACGGATTTTCACAGAATAAAATAGTCATTCGCTTCGCCTTTATTAAAAGTCAAGCGTGCGCATATTGGCCGGACCCTTTGAATTCCAGACCACCCCCCTTCTGTATTAGGGTTGTCTCTTCTTTATTCTGTTTCTTATTTATCCAATTTAACCTCGTTTTATCTGCTTTATACAAGAAGAATTTAGGACATTTTTAACATAATGACTTTTACTCGTTTTCTTAGAGAGAAATAATTAGTTAAAACGAATTTAACGGATCGTCGCTTGCAGTTTTAGACGTTTTAGTAAAGAATATAATGATAACATAAAATCAATTAGCGAGTTTATGTAATGGGTTTAAGAGCTAATTTCACAGCAGACAGAGCTTATTGATCCAGAAGCTAATTTAGCAGTATCATCTGACAAGTTTATTGGTAATTTACTCATAATATCTTAGCTCTAAATTTCAAGTTGAGAAATTAATTACTTGGCTTTGCTTAATAAGATTTCCGTCAACAACAGTATATTTTCACTTTCTTTCAATACTATTCATTTAGACTACAAAAACGGGTGAAATTTAATTAACAAGTTTTATGCGTCTTTTATTTCACTAAAATATAGATAATTAAACTATAATATTTTTTTCAAAACAGAACTTGCACAAAGTGAATTAAAAGTACCTACTCGTATATCCATAAAAAGCAGAAGGTACCTACATTTTATTCTTTTCTGAACGCTTCGTTAAGATTTTTGCTGTATTGCATTAAAGACTTGAAATAGATTTTTAATATCAAAATTTCAGAATTGAAAAAAATAGTACCAAAGAAAATCTATAGTGGGAGAAAATTAAACTTTGCAAATCGTTTGATTTGAGCGACATTATAGAAAGCTTATACAGGGTCCTAAATTAAGTGGGATATTATGGGTATGTTCTTGCTCGATTGTGGATTCTCTATAAGTCTATACGATCATGTTACCAAAGAACGTAGTTACTAACAAAGCGCTAGACTCCAGACAACTTGGAGTTTATTAGTACCTACCTAATGACATTTAGTTGCATGTCGTATTCTAATTTGTTTCTGACAAAGACATTGAGAATTTTCCGTAAGGATTTTTGAACTGCTCCCCATGTGTGACTTCAAGAACAGGCATTATAGTTCTATTCAATATCAGCTTCAACAACGAGCTTTTTAATATGTAAGTCTCCTAGGCGTTTCACCTCATCTACGAGTGGTCATGTATTTTTAGTTCTAGATCTTAATGTGGTCTTCTTTAGCATGTAAAAGTAGGTACATACACATGGTTTTTGATGAGAACTTCATCTCGCTTGCTTCTACTTCCTTTGTAACCTTATTTTCTTATCGTGCATGATATTATTCATTTGTATGATGTTACTTCCTCTCACGACAACGGCAAGATAATCAACATAAAGCATATTTATGTAGGTTTACTTATGGAATTGACTGAGCCTGCAACACCATTTTTTTCCATGGAGGACAAGGAAGTGTTTAAAACAGAGCCTTGTGGTTATCGTTATGGAATTCGAGATGGAATTCATTAGAATATTGTTTTCTATGCGCACTCGGAATTTGCGACATTAGGACTTTGTTAGTGTATAAGTGTAATAGTATTGTATGTGATTATGCAATGTAAAAGCGTCACAAACACCAAGCACATTTACCGTTTCATCTAAAAATATTTTACTTTCTTTGGTAGTGCTAAACATTATTCAAGAATAAAATTCATTTCGTTTAATTCAATTTTAGGGCGTGTAACTTGAATAGAAAGAAAAAGAAGACTTCTTACAATGCATAGTACCTACCTATCTTTGTGACGGTTTTTTGTAGTGTTTCTCTTTATTACCTTATGTATCCTGGGTAGATACCTCCTACAACCGCTCACCACCCAAGTGCTTTCATTTAAATTTTTTTCTCTGGGCAGTTGGTTATCTTCCTCTTTCTATATTACGTGGTTTGGAATTCTCAAAATTGTTTGTAATTCTTTAGCCACACAAAAAAATTGAATTAAATGCAGCTTTATGGAGTAAAATCGTGCAATAAATAGTTGCGATACTCTTTCGTAATCACCCGGTAGTTTCAAAGAAAAATTCTCTATTTATATTGGAGTCTTGAGGATATACTTACGAAACCAAAGTTTGATATGAAGAAGAAACGATTATTTTTCGGTTGACTACCACAAACTTTATTTTTCATCACAGCTTAGAAAAGGGACGGTTTTCGCACTTGTTCTTTCATTTGGGGTGACTACAGATGCTGTTCATGTTGTTTACTAATGGTGCCTAAGGAGTAATTTTCTATTCTACACTTTGGATACACAAAATTTAACCTATCTTTAACGTAAGGTAACAAATTTGTGTTTGTCCTTATTTAAAATTACTCATCTTCCAATATTAGAACAATTTTCATTTGCCTTCTTTTCTCTCCATAATTGAAGTAAAGCATGGGATTCTTTTTTCTGTCTACATAAATATTTCATTAAATTTTAATCTTTACGGATTATATACTTTATAAATTAAAAAAGTTTTTAAAGTGCGTTTTATTGAATTGTTAACTTGAAAAGGATATTCATTCATAATTTTCCCTGTTCGCTTTGATATTTAAAATTGTTTTATCTTTTTGACTTAAATCAATTTTAATAAAGCCTGATTAAATTAAGTTAGAAATTTCAAATGAAAGAGGAGCACAAGAGGAAAATAAAAATAAAACTGAAATATATTAAATCCCAGGCTTTAATGAGCGAAAAGGTTCTTCGGACAATATAATCTGAAGAGGAGATTTAACACCGGTGCTTGACTTGCTTTTAAATCCGCCGACAAATGATATTAACATAGTCAATCATGTCATAGGGAGTCGAAGGGATGAGCACCCCTTCGTTCTCGTTGGCTCTTGATATATGACAGTTTATATATGGCACAGTTACAATACTCAGCCTCGGCTCGTTTTGTTATGAAAACAATATGAATTCCAACCGCATTTTTCCCCAATCTGTTTGATGTGTAATTGCTTTTTTTATATGGAGAGTTCTGCTTTTATTTGATTTCCACGTTTATGAATTATTCTGCCTCAAAAGATATTTGTGGTTCGTTTTGCTGTTTCAATATTGCATTTTATTATAAATTAAACTGATTCTTTGATTACGTTAAATATATCAAGCTACTGAAAGTAGAAATAAAAATTGGTCATTATGTTGCAATACATTAAATCCGCATTTAACAAGCTACACATATTGTATATGGTAAGTGTCTTTTCTTTATTGCTTTTGAAAGTATCTCTTTTGACCCCAATGAATTTTTGCATACCCTCAAACTAGCTTGTACCTACACCACCATTTTACACTCTGAAGATTGTATCTCTGAAAATAATGTACGGAGTGTCTAAATTTTTGCTTCGGCAGACAAAAACGGCTCGCCATGTGTTTTATTTTTGGTCATTGAAAACAAAAAGGTCATAAGGTTACAGGTAATAACACGACATGGCAATATAGGCGATTCGTCATTATATGGACATATTTACTCAATGAAAATGAACAGACGTTCAGTGGGAGCTGGCGTTGTCATGATGAAGAATAATTTGTTGATATCGATTGTTCCATTTTATTCCATCTATGATTTCCGATAAATAAATTGTGGTATACCAATAACCTTTATGGTTCAGAGGGAAAAACCGACCATTTACTTCAGAGTCCTGAGTAAACGAATAATTTTTGTTTTTTGAAATACCCAAACCGCACTTTTGGGCTTTAGGTGTCCTCACCAGTAACGAAGTTGTAAAATGAATTTCAACAACCTCAGTTCTATTTCGTGAACAATTGCTTTACAGCATTTGGATCCTATCCAGTTTTGGTATTTTGGTCAAAGTGTGTGGGATCCGTTGTGATGCATACGAAATGTTTTGTACTATTTTCCTATTAACACTCAGTCGTACTTCTATTTTATGATACGTTACATTCCTATCCAGGACAATCATTTTACGCATAACAACATCAGTGGCAACAAGGAATGTTGTTGAACGACCTTCATAAAATTTTTGATCGGTGCGCCCATGCTGAAATTTCTTCCAACACCGACCTTAGATCTTAGATGGTGCTTCATATGCAGTAGGTATCTAAGCAAAGAGTGGGAAGATAATGGTGAAATAATGTAGGTACTGTAATATTGTTAATGGTACCCATTAATCGTTTCAAAAAAGGTATTATCATGTCAATGTTTAAAGTTTGAAGAATAAATATTTGAGTTCTTTGTTAAATGGCTCAATTAGATACTGCTAGTTGCTTAGAAAACTACCACAACAAGCAACCTCGGTATGTTATTCTTGAACTGTTGAATTGTCCTGATGTATTTGCGCATAGAGCGATTTCTTAAAATACAAGGAAAAATGCATTCCGCCAGTCCCCGAGAGCTTTTCGTCAATGGTTTTAAAAAACTATCCACCGTCTCAGTAAATTTGCCGATTTCAGTGCAAAATCTTCTGATGTTTTTTATAACTATTTGGATCAATAACATTGAAAACTCTCTCCCACGACAAAATTCCCAGATGACTGGCTAAGCAAAGCAAATGAAACCAGAAATAACTTCAACGAACTAGAACCATGGGAAGAAAGCAACAAACTACAGTAGGAGATCTCCCATGTCTCCCAAGTATACTGAACATATTTATAAATCACTACAAGACAATGCAATAGAAGAATACACGATCAAGATTCTTAAGATCCAACTAACAAATCTTGAACAATTTTCCACTGTAATTAAAATACTAGGTAGATGAACAAAACACGGAATATTACACAAATTAATAAACCTGAATCGAACAAAAGTTACAGAACATTTCTAAAAGGAGTGCAGAACAAAAAGTAACAAAGCTTAACCTCTCAGTATGGTTTGTAGACTTAAAACCAAATTAAATGACCAGTAAACTGGCACACAACTTTCCCATGTTTACTACAATGACGTATTAAATAAAATAGTTTTTGCGTAATAACTCAAAAAAATAAAAAAATAAATATATATGTAGTATAGTTGTAATCAGAAAAGGATTTCCGATTTTCTCCTGAAATAATGTACAGGGTATGTCATAAATATTTTGTTAATTTCCGATTAGTTCGGAAGTAAATTGGTATACTTATTATACTCGATTAAAAGAGTCGTATGTCCTCTAGTTCACTGTACAATTTTACTTCTTCAACTTTGTTAGCAAAAAAGTTATGAATTTTAAAAATTTTCAACTTCAAACATTCATCCCCCTTCCCCTATGGGAAATAGAGAAATAAATGTAGTGTCAATACCTTTTCATCAACTATATGTATAACATTTCAAAAATTAAAAAATACTGGGAGCAGAGTTTGAGAAAATCGATTTTCAATTTTTGACCAATTTTGGTAACCGATAAATTGGCCACGTTAAGTTTTTGTTCTTCATCAATTATAAGTAAAAGTTCTGGCAATCCTATGGCTACAATTTCCAATTTTCAAATTTTAATTAAGTTAAACGGTTCTTGAGCTACACCCTAAAAAGTAAAAACTTGGAGAATTGCTATATTGGCCGCCATTTTGAATTTAGAAACAAACGAAAAACGGCGTTTACTTGTTACCATGTGTACTAACTCTTCACCAAGAGAAATTAGTTTGGGTTAAAATTTGAATGCTTTTTCCCAAAATAACGCCCTTAGTTTGGACCCCTTTGGTCCGAATTTGATGAGAAGCTTGTTTTACTGATGAAGTTTTTTTATAGGCCTCAGTATTACATTTCATCAAAAACCGACCTAATAGTTTAGGCTCCACAGCCATAACGTACGCACCCATGCACCCACGTACCCACGCACCTACAGGCAAACAGTTTGCAAAGATGATGGTTTTAGACTCAGGGGGACTCAAAACGTCGAGATTCATCAAAACCTTGAGTTCGATTTTTTTTTCGATTACATTACTTTTCCTATGTGTACATATAATACACGTGTGTATTACGCATCCAAACGACAGAGGTAGGTATTTTGGCAACTCACACAAGTAATGGCATCAAAACATCTACAATGAAACTTAGATACCATCCAAAACTGGTTCAAAAAATGGAGGATGAGGGTAAATGAAACAAACTTAACACACATCACAATCAACTACCCGAAGCAGAAAATGTCAAATATCTTGAAATACACCCAGACAAGAAGCTGGCATGGAAAATACATATCTTCATAAAGAGGAAACAACTCGGACTGAAATTTTAGTAAAATGTATCGAATTATAGGGCGAAACTCTAAATGACGCTAGAAAACAAGGTCTTGCCTTACCATCCTCAAGCCAGTATGCAAATATGAGGCAACGCCAGCAATAGCAACTTGGACACGTTATAGACAGGTAGTTATAAAGTGTAAATGCTTGAAGGCACATTGCTTTAATTAGAAGATAATTAACAAAATTCTCGTCAGCAATAAAATTAATGAAATATAGTTAACTCAATTTATAGAACTTGCGAAATTCTATTGAGGTGATTTAGATAATTTGCCAACATTAACAATGTTGTGGGGACAACTTTCATTATGGTACCAACATAAATGTAAGTCTATCACTAAAGCCATTCATTGGTGCATTTTATATGCAGGTGATTGAAAAGTATTTCCAAATACTTTCGTCTTATTAAAATTATTTGCACGCTTTCAGTGGCGAAGCTATCACCACCAGCAAACAATGAACGACACATGCTAATGCATGTGTAGTTGGTAATGATTAGAGCCCGGAAAATATGCAAAGAAATTTTGAAAAATATGCGCATATATATGCATTGTTTTTAGCGAAAATATGCCGAAATATATGCAAAATATGCCGATATATAATGCAAAATATGCTTACTGAAAAGAGAAAAAATTAAAAGATGTATTTTTCTCAGTCCGAAGAGGATTTTATTGAAATTAAATTATTAATTAATATTAAAGTTCTTTACAATACAATAATATTTATGACGATACTCGATACTTGTACAAACTATTGCGTTACCGATAGTCCTATACTTAAAAAATATCGCAATACTTTTGATTTAATTTAATTTACGACAACTTGAATCTTAGGGTTAAAATAAATTTTAAACAACCATTCTTAATCTAGGTTGGTACTTTAGCTAAAGATAAAAGGATAAAAATAGATCCCTACGTAAAACCCTTGGCGTAGATTGCAAATATTTTCAGGTAGTATCTACATCTAGTATCCATAAAAACAATTAACTAACTAATTTCCTTGAAAAAATAGTCAAAAGCATTGAATTTCAATACAAAATAGGTTCACAATAACTGCAATTTATTTATTTAAATGGGTACCGGTTTGGTCTTACTGTTTCTTGTTTTGTTACTTAAGCTGACGTTGACAAGACTTCAGAATTATGAATTCATTCTTTGGGTTTTTCGTGTATTTACTTTTAAATTTAATCCTCATGGAATTTGTTTTGTTTTTTGTAAAAATGTGAGACGCATTTTATTATAGGTACGAGTACGAGATGCATAAATATGCCAAGAAGGGAAATTTTTACGAAAAAATGCAAGAAAAGTACAAATATGCAAAATATGCAATATAAAATTAGTGTCAATCGGTTCGTAATCGTGAAAATCGTAAAGATTTGACGACATACAACTAGATATGCTAAAAACATAGAATATGCATTTTTCATATTTTCCGGGCTCTAGTAATGATGTTCGTTGTTCAAAAACAACAATTTTTGTTTTGAAGACGTTTTTAGGTCATTCCGAAAGTTCACAGAAAGAAAATGGAATGTTTACCAAAACAACAAGTCTGAAACACAATTCACCGAAAAGATAATCGAAAGGAAAAATCACCAAAGTAGAGTAGGTTCAGAATCTCGTGGCACTCGGAATGCGCGGCGGGATTTACAACAATTTCGAAAAATAGGCACGACATTATACGTCCAAAAACATTGGTAGGTAAAATGCCATCCTAAATATGTAGAGTAAATAAATATAGGTGTAATTATTTATAGAACTTCATATTAGTATCATAGTATCGCGTTTAAATAAATCCCGCCACACATCTCGAGTGCCACGAGATTTTGAAACTACTCTACAAACATTTCATTAATTTAGGGTATGGGTCTACCATATTAATTTTCTTACGTACCTACCTATGTCATCATCAGCTTTGTTGAAAGTACGATTTATGTTTAACTTTTAAAATAGTTTCACTCATTTTGCTTAAAACATTAATGATGAAAATATTATCTACATTTCAGCAGGTAATGGCTTTCGGTGGACTACTCGATCCAAATATCTACATACATACAATGCAATGCAAAATAATTGACATTTGACGATTTATAAAACAAATAAAGAGATTCTGCATTGAACATGTTAACAGACCCAACGACAACTAACTAATTAAGATAGCGAGAGACAGAAAAGCGCAAGAAGCAAGTGACATAGGGAGATCAAAGAAGAGATGGGCGGAAAGTTGGCAATCATTCACCATGGATACAGTCTAATAAAATGTGCGGAGAGGAACAAGATTTCGTTAGTCAATAACTTTTTTCTCTATTTAACTGTGTGTTCAGGGAATTTCTCGTTACAATGAATGTAAAGGAGAAGTAGCTCTTGATACCCAAACAATTAACGAACAAATTAGTTACATTCAGGTGAAAGCAAAAGTTGATAAACCATATTAATCTCCAATTAAAGTTTGTATCGTATGTTGCGTCAAATGATGTTAAGGATGTTCCTCCTGAAGTATATTTATTGTGCTATAATGGCTAATTATAAAATGAGATTGGTCTAGTAACATTAAGTTGTCCGCATCTTTGTGCTACTACTTACCCAAAACTGGTCGTGGAAGATTTCACAGTTTCAGTCGTCGGCTGTTACATTCTCCTAAGGAGATTTCTTTCTCTGATTTTTTGGCCAACTGTGTGTAGTGTCTGTGTCTTCCTTATTTTACATCAAGTTGCATTGCATGCAGACTGTGTACCACTCAATGAATTGAAAATATAAGCGATGAGAAAAACGGTAGAAATGTCACAATGGATTATGTCAAAGCGGATGTTTCCACGGCCAGAGATAGTAAGATAAAATTGACTTCCGGGGTTCAGGTTGGGCCGTGTCAATGTTAAACGAAAAGTCAATTTTTCGCCCACTTTCGTAAGGCGCTTCATCATGACAAGAAACAAAATAAAAATAAAAAGCCGGAAGTCGATTTTATCTTACTCAAAATGGATTAATTTGCCGAGGATACGAAGTCTAGTGAAGTTTTTTCAAAAAAACGAAGATTGACAGAGCAGATCATTTAAAAAGCTCAAGATACGATAGTGTACGAAGATTAAAATATTTGAAATCTCGGCGATGTTTTTGAAACATATTCTGGATAATGATATATTATCCAGAAATAAAACTTCATCGTCCATCGTGGGCCTCTATTTACAGTGGTACCTATACTGATATATAAGGATTTTAGTAAGATTACGTCATTAAATTTCTTTACTTTTTTAGATAATAATTGATGGCTGATGAATGATAGTACTCTTATACTGTGCTCTTATCTTGAATGTATCATAAAAGAAGAAAACAATATTACAACTGCCCTTGACACTTCGGGGCGTAACATAATTTGGTGCAAATTAAATTGTAAATTTGTTACAATATTTATTGCTATATAATGCAAGATTTATTTTAAATTGTGTTGTTACATATTTTAATTTTAAAATTGTTTTTTAAATTCCCGTCAAAGTTGATCTCCGTCACCATCGAAATTATATTGGGACCCCTGTCTTACACATTGCACTTAAAGTTCATTTTATATTTGAGAAATGTTCGCACTATAATAACGTTCACAATTTCACGTATTATCTGTGCTTGAACTATTTGTGTCTTGATTATCAACTTGCACCTCACTTAGAAGTAGTTGTTGCTGTTTAAGAGCTGCTAGACGTTGATGAGTTAGTTCTAAATGATGCTTTCGCCATTTAATTCTACGATTTTGAAACCATACCTTCACCTGTAATAAAAAGATATGGATGAAAAATTTGAATTGAGCTAATTTATAAAAGTGTAGGTATATATTTTTGTGCTTTTTAAGAAAACATAAACTGCTATATGTTAACAAATGATTATGGAAAACCCTTTAATTCAAGTATTAGGTTATTAAAAGACGATACCTACCTGAGCTTCTGTTAATTGGAGTGTGTGAGCAAGGTATAATCGTTCCGGTCCAACCATATATTGTTGCCTCTCAAATTCTGCTTCTAGTCTTTCGAGTTGTTCGGGCGTAAAAATTGTTCGTACTCTTTTACTTTTGCAACTTTTTTTGTTCATAACACTGGAAGGAATATGTTTTAGTCCACGTACTGAAACAGTAACACATATCATGTCAGTAAACCATTAAGGTCCATAAAGATCATAGTAACGTTTAATTAAAACATTTTCATATTTCGTTATCAACTAATTAAAAACATAACTAAAGAGGAGTTGGAACGAACAAAATTTTTTAATTTGACATGCGATATGCAACGTTTTATGATACGCATCCGAAATGTTACATAAGTATTGCATATGACATATGAGTAATATATATTTTCAACGTTTGTCTGCGCCTATATAAAAATTCAGAAAAGATCGCAGAAGGTATCATTTGAAATACCAAAAATGGAAAATTAAATGACAAAAATGCATAATATCTATTATCTATGCTCTCATTGATTTATAATTCTTGAGCATTAATCAGTGGATGGAAGTTATGGCCATATTCTAAAACATGTTGAACTAATATTTGTAGATATAATTCTATTTTGTAATATTTGACATAAAAGAGTACATTCTTATAATTATAATTATTTTCAATAGAATAGTACTCGTATATGAGTGAAGGTTATTTTATAAGGCACCAAAATTCAAAAAACACTAGTACAATAAAACAGTAAAAAAGTGTGGCAAATAATTTTGGAAACAGTTTTGCAGTTATCTTGCTCGTACAACGGGGTTATAGGTCTGTTGAGTATTAATATTACTTATTCCTTATAAATAATATATTGAGAATGGATTGAAATTATTCTATGTACTTAATGCCATTATCATTCTACTCGTAGTACAGCACAGCGTTACTTTAACAACTGATTCGGGATTTGAAACCAGGAAACTTCTTAAAAAATGTCAAAAAATCTTTAATCGTTTGTATTATCTGTCTAGTTTTGTATTGCATACCATACACTTCGTTGGTTGAATGATTAGAGGGTCAACACGATTTGTATATGGTTCAAAACGATGACGAAAATTTAACTGAACAATCTAATATAGTGGTCGTACATGGTGTAGTCATGTAGTGGATGTGCCGTTGGTATACCAATAAATTACACTTGGCGGTCTTGGGTTCGAATCCCGACCGATACAAATACCTCCGGATATGTATGTTTGTAAGTGTATAGGGCTAATGACAACAGCTGTTGATCCCTCAACCCCCTTCGTGGGGCGGAAATGAAAAAAAATATATTATAATATACTTAACATAAAATAATAAAATGTCAAATCCTAAAAAACGTGCACCCTGAATTAATAACTAGTGACACTTTTTGGCGAAGAAAAACGAGACCTGATCACAACGGCCACTGATCATAACGGCCACCTTAGGTTATTGTTATTTCATAACGACCGGTCGGCCACCTTGATCACAACGGCCCCTAATACTATTTGATCATAACGGCCACCTTGTTCACATTATGATCAAATAATATTAGTGGCCGTTGTGATCAAGGTGGCCGTTATGAAATAGCAAAAACCGGGGTGGCCGTTATGATCAGTGGCCGTTGTGATATAGACCCAGAAAAACTTGCACATAATGTACTCAAATTAGATAGCGCCCTGGAAAAACTTGCAACA
The DNA here is from genome assembly GCA_036250285.1 of Pyrocoelia pectoralis. NCBI lineage: Eukaryota > Metazoa > Arthropoda > Insecta > Coleoptera > Lampyridae > Pyrocoelia > Pyrocoelia pectoralis. The sequence goes on from CM070074.1 coordinate 36,609,653, forward strand.
ATAAAACCCATATAATCCTAAGCTGTTAAGTTATTTTAATTTTGATAAAGGTCGAAGAGAATTATTTTTTTGCGTAATTTATTTCTAGAAGGGAAATTGGAACCGCGCTACCGTTGTTCTACTTCATCGAATTCAAAGCAGATAACCCTTCTCGTCGCAGCAGTTCGCGACTTGTTCAAATGACTAGGCATGTTTGTGCAGCTATGATGAGAGCCCTTGCGAGGCGGGTATCCATCACGACAGTTTACGGAAGAATATCTTTTTTTGGAAATTCTAATGGTATCCATTACTTGCATCTAAAAAGGTCTTACAATTTGTTTTGTGTCAGAAATGGTAACATTGAGACCGGCGGCTGCAGGCGGGTACGGCGATAACACAAAGTTTATAGTTCATAGAGAGACGACTTACAGCTGCAATATCTGAAACTGTGCCTATAGTTTGGTTGACGTTATCAAACTAGTAACGGTACAAGAAATATTCAGCAAACACATTTACAGATGTTGTCTTTGACTGCAGAATCACCGGAATTATTGTCGATCGAACATATGTGGGATATAATGGGTTGACAACTAAAGTTGCTGGCAATGGTTTACTTTGTTAGAATGATCTCCTATGTATTGAAACGGTTGTGAGTGTCTCCTTGAATATTGGAACCTTTTACAGGAACTGGTGATTGATTCAATGAAACACACTAGTACCTACTTCATTAGAGCCGACGTTTCGGTTTAGCAGAAGGCCTAGTCTTTATCGACGCATCTAAAGCATCAGGATTTCATCAAAATTGGATGGTATGCGTGGGGATCCAAACCCATTGACTATTACTTAACAATAAATTTGATACAACAAACACAAGAGTTGAAAAATTATACAACAAACAATTTGTACGACGGATGGACATCAAACTTTGATGAAACCCTGATGCTTTAGATGCCTCGATAAAGACTAGACTTCTGCTAATCGAAACGTCGGCTTTAATGAAGCACTAGTGTGTTTCATTAAATCAATCACCAGCTCCTGTATAAGGATCTAATATTCAAGGAGACGCTCACTACCGCTTCATTTGAAAAGTTTCAGTGCCACCAATATCAAATCTAAGCTGGAATCTAATCTACTATGGAGGAGTTTGCAACAATAAAACATTGGGTGGCTTAGTTTAAATGTGGCCGAACGAGCTGCCAGAAGAGCACACAGTGGTTGATCATGGCAAAACTGGCGATAAAATCCTCAAAATGGTACTGGATGACCATCGACTGAAAGCAGACATGATGGATATTTCAAAAGGTGCTGTACATCCTCAAAAAAGTTGGACAAAGATCTATTTCCTACGTAGCATCCAGGTATTTCAACACTTTACCTAAAGACCTAAAAGATAAAAAAACGCTCAATAGTTTCAAAAACGGTGTAAAAAAATTTATGTTACATACAGGAAGAGAGGAATTTTATAGGTGTCTTATGAAGGTTTAAAGCAAATGCGGAGCAATATTATATTATGTAAATATGTTACTTAATTAGAAAACAGCTTTCTTGTTGAATAGTGTAGGTAATGTAATGATGTTAAATGTATACTCGAGAATACCCCACGCACAAGCGTTGCTTTTGTGGGTTTCTTTTATTTTATGCAATTACTTGGATAATTATGTCAATGTAATGTAAGGAAAGGGGAAGATGTATAAAATAAATTTATTATTATTATTATTATTACATACATCGTATATTAACTGAAAGTTTTGCCATAAAAAAGCGTTTGCTCACAATGGAATAACAACAGTGTCGCGCAATGAACCAAAAAGGGAAAATCGGCTCTGGAGAAGGCGAGGACATTTCCATCTGCTGAAAAGGTCATAGCGTAATTTTCTTACGATATGCGTGAGATAATTTTATGGATTATCTTTAAAAAGAAAACGATCAATTATGTATTATGCGAACTTATTGCAGTTTTGAGTGATGAAGTCAAGAAAAAACGACTGCATTTGGCAAAAAAGAAAGTGTTGGTTCATTAAGGCGATGCAGCCTCAGTTCATACATTTGTTATTACGGTGTCGAAAATCAATATCGGAGACGACTCTTAAGGTTTTAGCGAAAGACTATCATCAGAGCCATTACCAAGTTACCCTACAAAACGAATGGCAGGGATGTCGCGCCGATGGATAGGATTTTTTATTATTGTTCCCACAGAATTAAAATCATTGCCATACCTAAGTTTTAAAAAGATTTCCGTTACAAAAATTTCTTTTACTCTTATAATGAATTTCTGAAGGACGATTTTGCGTAATGTATTATTGACTATAATAATTAAAGACTATAATGCATTTTTGTTAACAGTGCATCTCAAGCTCGGATCTAGAAACTACTACAGCCAGTTTCATTAATTTCAACCAGCATTAAATTAAATATTACCGGACGGTTGCACAATCTCAATCTGAAAATATTCGTACGAAATTTTTCTACCGACGACGGTGAAGAATTATAAATTCATTAGTTTTATTTGCTTTGAATTTAATTATAACCTTTAGAGGTAAATGCTGAAGGAATAATAGCAAATCTTAACTAACAAAATGGTTAATGCCAGCGGCGTAGCTACCGATGCGAAATGGTGTGCAAAGCAAACGGGCCCAAAGCGCCAAGGGGCCCAACGGGCCAAGTGGGCCGTGTCACGTTATTTCAATCGTCGAGAAGTCTACTAGCAACTGTTGTATACTAACAAGTTCTCTCGACACCAGCAGTCCGTCACCTCTTCCGACTTTCCGCACTATAGCTCAATGGCTGATGATTAATTACGAGTTTTAAGGCCTCTTTCAGGCGGGGATGCTATACCTGAGACACTGTATGCGAGATACGAACTCTACAGTTGAAATTGACAGTATACTTTCAAGTCATTCATTCCCCGCCAGTGGCGAAGGTAAGATCGATGATAAAAAAACAAGTTTAAAGGGGGTGTACTATGTGGTTACACCCTATAGTATAGAATTGAGGAAGAAGAAAGGTGGATTTGGTGAAAGATCCCTCTACTAAAGTGCGAGCTTTTCAACTGTTCAATCACTACCAGTAATAAGTACGCCTATGTATTTTGCTGTTTATACATACAGTAATTCTGTATCCGAGAGGCGGACACCGTCGCGAGCGGCTAAATGTACAAGATACGGAAATTTTGCAGCGGGATACTGTATCCGACCAACAACCACAGTATTCCCTCGAATTCTATTTCGAAACAACTGGTATTCGACAATGACAATAGCAGCCATAATATCAACAAAATTCAGATAAAATAACACCATGTCGGATCGTCTTTCGTCTGGTCTGAGGGGCCCTAATACGAACCGTGCACACGGGCCCGAAGGGCTTTTGCTACGCCACTGGTTAATGCGGAATGGGTTTCAACGATTAACTACCTACACTTTTCTCTTAAAATTCTCAGACAGGAATACAAAATATGAATTTTGTGCTAGGTGTTAAATTACTTTAACGAAATCCTTATTCATTTAAGGAATTGCAGCGGGAAAGTGTTGCATAGTTTACACTTATTATTTGTATTAATTTATTTGATTAATATGCTTTTGTCGCGAATTATTCAATACATTATCAACAATATTAGATGTAGGTACTCATACGAATGAGCATAAGTATTGGGTTGGTAAATAAGAATTTTTTGTTTGTCCGTGCCCCTAACATCTACCTATTCGAAAAAAAATTCCGAGCAACTTAATTTTGTGTTCATTCCTGGCAGTACCTACAGATGAAAGTCGAGGAGAAAAAAGTGATGGAAAGGCTTAGGATGCATTTCGTTACATTAGCACCGTGTATGACTGCAAAATTCAAAAGTTGTAACACCACGTTATGGCCAACCTACTGGATTTGATGTACGAATTACGAAGGGAAATGATGGTCGTCAAACAGACCGAAATTTCACCTTGAAGATGAAATGCACAGTGAAGTAATTTTACATAACTTAACGTTCTCTAATTGATAGGTTTTGAACAAAAACTTGTATGACAAAGTGGCTTACGATTGAAACTCAACAAACACAAAGGTTGGAACAATGCCCGGATACTAGCAACGTTTCTTTTACAGAATCATTAAAAATGACGGGAGCAGTGTCTTCATGTTAATGTGAAGTAGACAAAATTGTAAAACAAGATCATGATCTACGTTTGGTGGGTTTGTAAAGGCTTGATCTCCTGGGAAATGCGCACAGTAACTTTAGACAAGAACTTCTTTGACACCACAGCACAGTCGTCAGCGTTTGGCAAAATAGAATAAAGAGACTTGTCCATAAGCGGGAACAATGATAAAGAATGTATTATTGACCAATAAAATATAATAATTTATTTACCAAAACATAGGAATTTAGGAATATTTCTCCGGAATCAGCTGGTTACCCAGAGAATTTGAGATATACTGTGCAAAAACTGTCGACTTAATTATTTCAATATCTGCATTTAGAATTAGCCAATATTACAATTGTAAGAAAAAGGTGGATGACTTACTTACGCTACCGTCGTTCTGTGTGCATGATTTTAGAAATACAATATTAAAAATGTGAAATAAGACAAAGGATATGACTAACACGTTGTTACTTAAATAAAATCGAATGACCATTTTAAAGAAATTATGTAATTGACTCATTTTATGTTGAAGCTAAACCAATATTAGATTACTCGGTAAAAGTTTAACGTCTTAAGTAAAGTAATATAATATCTCTATTATTTACCTGTGTGTCTACTAGAGCACGAAGAAGCGACAGAATAGTGCCCTGTCACGCTGACTGCTGAAGTACTATGACGAACCGGAAGTTGCAATCTGCTGCAACCAGATACTAAAGCTCTTTCAGCAGCACTTTGATGTACGCTTAGGTTAACTACCGCCGTAAGATCAGTTGGGGAATTTTGAACATCAGTTGTATTATCATTTTTTAAACCTAGGATTGCGGCAATTGTGAAAGATTTACTCGTCGAAGACACTGACGTTGAGCTTCTATAACGCGCATCAATTTGGTCATCACATATACTACTTGATGTATGTTCATTTTCAGGCGTCGTTTGTTCATCCAATTGATGAAAACTTAAAAACTGCGATAAAGGGTTAGAGTAATTGTAATGATGCAACATATCGACGTAAATTAAGTCGTAAATTTAATACACCAGAACCATTTTTTTCTTTGCGTTTTTAGACACAAGTAAGCAACATCTTTATACACAAAAAATTGTAACTAGTTAGAAGACGATTTGCATTCATTTAATTTTATATATCTCCTATTTAATTTTGTCAATTTAGTTACACTTTCACACTAACGTTTAAGACAAGTCTATTACACAAATAAACCCACAGATAACTTTGTTATCTCTTGCAATGATATAACTGACATACGGTACTTGTTCCGGTGCTCATCAGAAGACCCCACCAGCCGCAAGGGAGGACCTGTAGTTGAGACCACCCTCGCGCATTATATTACCGATTTAACCCTAACGACCCCTCAACCTGTATATTTCAATCCAACCAAATTGAGGAATATAATCCCGCTATAAAATGCTTTTGTTGTATTTTTTTAAATGGTTGTTGATTTTTTATTCTGTTCGTTTTTCAATATAATGGTTATTAATTATTTTAGAATGGGTACTTATTCCGTATTTCCCTTTATACTTATTAGGTATATAATTGCAAATGATATGATGGAAAACTAACAAAATTTCATATCGAACGCGGTTTAATGGTTTAACTTCTTTTTTTCTAGACCTTTACCTCTATTACTCCAATATTGCCATTTATGTAGTGATGATTTAGTTAATTTCTGGAAATATTAATTTTTCAAAATGTTTATTATTATTATAATAGTACAGAAGAATTTAGTTCTTTTGGTTTACTTAACGTACAATTGGTGTGCGTATTTTCGAGTGCTGAACTGGTTCAGGCTTATTGATCACATACAAACATAAACTTTCTTTTTTTGTTTTGTTTCTGTTTGGTGGACATAATAGAATTCTCAGTTACTTACTTGTAATCTTAAATGTAGTTTTACGCACATAAATTACATTAACAGTGCCAGTAGTGTAACTTATAGGCCAGGATGCTGCCAAATAAAGTTTCTTCAGATAACGAAGGATCCATACAGTAAGAGTGCCGTTAAAAATTTCCAATCAGATAGAATCATCCAGAATTATTGTAGTAATATTAACTATCGAAGTCATTGTTCGTGCTGTGTAGCTTTCAGTAAAACTACATTTTATCAAAACCGTTGTATTTGCTTCCCAAAATGCCTTCATTTTCAAGAATTACATACATGTTGTGTAATATTTTCGTCGTGTGCAAGTGCGTTGAGACACTTATTACACGCGTCAATACCAATAGGTACACAATTAAAAATCCATGCACATATTATAAAATAAACAAAGATTATTGCGGCTCTGAGATGTTGACATGTGGTTCAGAAATCTATTTATTGAATAGAAAACCTTATGGTCTAGATAACTTTTCACATTCAACAGTCGCTTTGAATACCCACTAATCGCCTTTGTGCCATATGGGAGATGATTATAAAGCACCTGTGCTTGATGTAAACGATTTTATAAGAACTAGATAACCTATTAAACGGAATGTGGTGATGTGATCATTTGATTGGAATTGAAATTGGTCATAGTGGTCGTTTTCATACAAGACACATTCCAAGACATACGTGATAATGTAAGTACCTTCAAAGTTCAACTATTACAAAGAAGACATACAATCGTCTCTATAACCTAATGAATTAATTATACAAATCATATGGTTTTGAAGATCAAATGATGAGCTATAGGTACCCACAGGCCACAGGGGCGTAGCTGTAGATAATTTTCCGGGGGGGTCTGCATGAGAGTTCGTCAGGTCGAGTCAACTATCTAATGAGAAAATTTACGGTTGACCATGTGATGTAGAATTTAGTGCAGAATGTTAACTTATTTCGGGGAGGGTTCAAATCCCCCCCCCCCCCCCCCCCCTTATGTACGCCACTGGTTATCCAACACTGAATTCCGCAGTTGATTAAAAAGATTCATACTACTGCAATAATATTATTGTATTACACAATTTTGTGGTTAATATTTTGGTTGATAAGTTTTGTCGATATTCCATAAATATCTTTCACTATATAGCTTTTTATAGCTTTCAATTTCAATATATCTCCGAAGACAATTTTTCGATGGAAATTCTTTGAACGACAATTTTTGGAAACGAACTATTCCTCGAAACGAAGTCTCCGACGAAGTGCACTGATATTATTTTTGGAGGTATTAATTTAAAATACTCAAATAGATACTAATTAATGCCACAATATAAAATATTTTGTTTTTAATTCTTTTGGTTGGATTTGGGTTTTCATTTTTTCTTCGTTTAAAATATCGAATGTCTTATATATTTTGTGTTTTTAATTGTATATGTGTTTTCCATCTCTATTTTTTAGCCTACCAAAGCTTCAAAGTTAATACCTACCCATGTTATGGGCAACTCCGCGAAGATATTGAAAGCCATCATAATTAACTACGACAGCTCAGATTCGTTCACCACAATCACATTTTTTTTGTACCAGCTGGAGGTTGACTCTATGCTATTGCTTCTTTTTCAGTTGAATTTCAGTTGTTCCTTGAAAAACCCTAAAAACCACTATGCCACCCTTCAAATGAGTTATTGGTTTTTGGTCAATTTTGGCCTACGTCATCATAATATTTCTATGTAGCTATCATGGCTTAATAGAGATGGATAACGACGCGGTGACATCGGTCAGAGCGACCAATTCAAGTGTCTACAGGTTGCGCTTCCGCTTGTAAAATGTTATCACAAAAATGCAGAAGACTTGATTAATGTGTTAATGTGTTGATGGGGCGAACGATAACGCAAGAAGTAACCGTAGGTTTAATGTAAAATTGCGTTCGTGTTGTATGTTTGTAGTACCTATACTGTTTGCTTCGATCTTACGATAAACATATCAACAAAAATGGAAATTCTAATCGAACCGTTATTTCAAAATATGTTAGAATCGTTTTGGAGTTCAAGCTGTTTCATCGACAAAGGTGGAAGGGGCAATATCCTGGGAGAATGAAGTAGAGGTTATATTAAGAGAAAAATGCTTATAAACAATATTATTATTTTCAACCATTTCGGAGAAAGAAAATTTAAATGGGAACACCTATTCTTTATTACACTTTTGCATTCTTCATAAAAAACTGTTCTTTTTGCAATTTCACCTTCAACCTCCGACCCCTATTTTTTATTTTTATTTCTTTTCTTTGTTTTCCTCCAAATTTTTTTTCAGATTTACAAATTGTACGCTATCTCCTTACTTAAGGGTGGAAAAAAAGATCGTTTTTCTGCGATGTGCAATTTTCCCTCTTTCAACCTCCGAAAAAGGGGTCGAAGGTGGAGGTGAAAATTGCAATTTGAGAACAGTTTTTTATGGAGAATGCAAAAGTGCAATAAAAAATAGGTTTTCCTATTTAAGTTTTCAAAACTAACCCTACCCCACTCCAAGAGTGATGATTACATATCATGACTCAATAGGTTTTAAAAAATCAAAGAACACGTGTTTTTCTTTATGTAATCATATTCAACCATTTCCACACTTTTTGGACGCCCGGTAGTATGTATAATCATTGAATAACGAATCCACTCAATGATATATTAATTATTGGGAATGTAGTAAAATAACAATTTTGATTAGAAACGGTAAGGTATTGAAAAGATTAAGCATTTACTGGTCCCTTAAGTAAATAATATTTGTGCCCAATTAGGCCAATACAAGGGGAATTAGGTAGATATATGATTTTTAAGAAACTCTTAAATGCATTGAAAGGAATTGTGGGAAAACAACATAGGCAATAAATATTAAACACGTTTCCAAACAATGATAGTTTTTGCCCCCCCCCCCCCCCGACCAAAAAAGCTTCGAACGTCCTTGTATATAAGTGGTAAAAAGAGGTATAACATATATTGAGCTAGTCGTGGTGAAATCCGCTATTATTAATTATTTAATTACACAGGACACATACTTTGAAGAATGTTACACAGTGAAACACAGGTGAAGTAGTCAAATTTCAAACTCGCGGATAATAATATAGTTGATAGCTTAGAGAAAAGTAATGAGATCGCCACCCTATATTGTTACATCTTCAACCGAATTGAATTTATGTGAAGGAAACATTCAATAAAACAATATAAATGCATGACATAGTGATTTTGTAATTGAACTTCTAAAAAATGTATCAAAAAACAAAATTAAAAAAACGTGTTCAACGTCATTTCTGTAAAAGATATGGCTGTATTGTATATGTATTAATTTACAGAACTTCCCCAAGAATTCGTCATTCGAATTAATAGTGGTAGTGATAGTGACTTATGTCACTTATGTGAGATTAGTGATAGTGATTGAGGTTAATCATCTTTCTTTTAGTAGGAATTTTATTAGTGTTTGTATTGTTTAGAATATGAACAAAAACGATCGTTCTTACTTTATTTTTTTTAACACCCACTAACACTAACACTCCTCCGGAATTGATCCTGATTCCTTCAAGTGACCATAATAATAATAATTAGTGTTAGTGAGTTTAAAAAAAAAAAAATAGTAAGAACGATCGTTTTTGTTCATATTCTCAACATGTATAAGGTTACATTATTACTTATCAAAATATTGACTAACAAATTTAAACACATCAAAGTGTTTCTAATTACAAAATGAAAGACCTCATTCAAAAGATTATAATAAATTATACTTACCAAAATAGCTTTGTTTACGTTATAACAGTTTCAAAATTCTGTAGAGTACAGTTCTGTTTTTTTAGCAGCTTTTGTGTTCAAGCCATTGACTAAACGCTTCAAACAAAAACCGCGGATTACTAAAGGGATTAATTTATCTATATCTGAAATTTGCTACGCCATTTATCACGAATGTAATTATACTATTTATTTGTTTGTTCCATTCTTAGGTACATAAATATTATTATTTTATTAAACCAATTTGATACTCGTCGATTTATTTGGAACATATTACAGAATTTGATATAATTGAGAGGGTATTGGCATTGAATAATGAAAACGATTTTAGTTAATGTACAGCTCCACTCAGCAAACAAGATAGTCGGAAAATATGTCAACTAAAATAAAGTATTTGAAATTTTTGACGCGGCAAATTATTTGTCCAATCGTATTTGAGAATTGTAAGGTGTACATTCACAGCTGAAAGTAAATTATTAGAGTTGACAGCTGACATTTTCCGCGGGCGTTTTATTACTTAATCCTTTTATTGTGTTACTCTTGTTTGTTAAGATCAATCTTTCTGATGACTTCTCATGCAGCATACAATGCATTTATGTGTATCCAACAATACACATTTAAATTAAGCGCCCAAATATTGTTTTCCGGATTGTACCTTAAAAGCTACTCTAGCGCCGGTTTCCCCTCTCCAACTATCTTGTTTGCTGAGTAGAGCTGTACCTACGTTTGAATAAAATTAAACTTATCTTTCTAAATTCACAAAACAAGCCTTACTTCTTTAATGACACTATTTAATGCATAATGGCATTACAATCTTTAAAACTTTTGAATGTTTGTTAAATGTGGCAGTCACACAAGTTTGATTTATAATAAAAGGCACAAACACATCCAAATAATATTCGTCACTTTTTGATTCCACTATGATTCTATCTTCTCCCACATCGACATTTACTTCGGCTGAATCCATGATTTTCAAAAGCTTAACTTCAGCATGAAGAACGCTTGGGTCGTTGATTTTTCTAAAAAGTCTATATTTAGGCGCTTTTAAAGAGCTTTCGTTATAATATTCGGAAGATATTGTTTCAATTTTAGGTTTGTTATTTGTTTCGGTTCCCCTTAATCCTTCTAAATAATTTTTAACTTTCGCTTCACTTTTATTTTCGGCATAATCATTGCTTTGGCGAATGCGGTGCACCTGTAATTGACCAAAACACTTCCTATTTTTTAAGATAATGCGATCCTCAGTTGTTGAGATCTTATGTTTTGTTTTGATTCCTTCAAATGCAACTGCTATAAAGAAATCTTTAAATAGAGGCCTTTCTTGAATTTTTTTATAAAAAGTGGAGTGGATAGCCACATCAGTAATTTTAACTTCATTTCCGTGTTTATCATTTTCCGAATTAATCTCTCCAATACTCATCGGAATTTTAAAGGAGGAATTTTCTTCTGAGTTACATATTAGTATTAATTCTTCTTCAGAAATATCAGTCGGAGGAGGTATCACATTCGTGTAACAAATGTTGATAAATATTTTTGTGTTTGTTGCTGTTTCCTTGCTTTTTACACAAAAACCGGGTTCGGGAATTACTGGAGTTGAGGGGTGCTCACCAAATATCTTATTTACGTCGTTTTCGTTATCTTCGGTTATACGTAACTTATTTTCTACCAGTGATGAATCAACGTCCAAAAATACAGGTTGTGGAGACATAGCTTATTGAAGCAAATTTATACTCGCACAAGTTACTATAGGTAATGACAATTTGAAAATGGTCACTAATAGTTATTGAAGGTGAGGTGTTTCTATGGTAACGAATAGTAGTTTATTTGATCAATGATTGCCATAGAACCATAGAACTTTAAAACATAGAACAAATCCTTGTTACGTGGTGATTAGAAATGTCTTAGGGCCAGTTGCATAAAGGTCTAGTTGAGTTCAACCGGCGGTTAGAGTAAAATTAAATCGCAAAAACTAGGATTGACGTCTGTCTAGGGTTGATCTAACGATTTATGGGTTGGTAAATTGGTGGAAAAACCGTCAGTTCAACCCTACCCCGGACGTCAATCCCAGTTTTTGCGATTTAATTTTACTCTAACCGCCGGTTGAACTCAACTAGACCTTTATACAACTGGCCCTTATTCAGTTGGTAGTACCTAATGCTATAAAAATATGTCGTAAAGTTTGATTTTCGAGAAGGTGCGTGTACGTCATAGACATTTTACATAGTTACAATTGTTGTCAACAATATAATAACAATGGTAACTAAGAAAAGTGCCTGTGACGTACACGCACCTTCTCAAAAATCAAACTTTACCTATATGTATAATTACATTCAATATGTGTAGAAATATACCTAATATAGGCGTACCTTTTGAAAATAGATATCTTATAGATATAGTTAAAATTATATAAGATTGCGTATGACTAATTCCAAATAACTGCATGATTTAATTTTCATAAACATACGTCACGTTAGTATTTTGCAATGAACTGTATACTATACGTACCAGTATACAGTTCATTGGTATTTTGTGATCTTTTTATACAGATTTTTGTATTATAGTTTGTCCCACGAGAGCTCGAGTGTGACTCATTAGTTATTGATGTGTGAATTAACGCAAATTATTAGGTGGTCTTTGTCATACTTACAAAAAGTACCTAATGGAAAAGAGAGCGAATATAAAAAAATATATTGGCATTGTAAATTTACGTAAACGTACGTTGAGTTTGTATCGTAGTGTCAGCTGTTAGCTGCCAAATTGATTGTTATTGTTAACCTATATTTGCTTTATAATGTCGCTTACCAATCAATCGTTAAAAAGTCAATCGCAGATTATGCTATGAACGTACTCAAATATTTTGAGAACGAACGCGATCGCGGTGGATGAAATTTACCGTTAACATGAATAGTTCAGGTAAATAAGAATACACTAAATTTGTATTTTGGTACATTTGGGCAGTGCCGGATTTAGGGTACTTGCGGCCCTAGGCCAAATTAACCCGAGCGGCCCCAACCCTGGCCGCCCCTTAGGTGGAAAATTGAAATGTACCTACCTTATTTCAATCTCACATTAAAATAAGTGAGTAGTTGGGTTAAGCATAAAGCACATTTCATATTAATAGGTATAATACATAACGTTTATTTTAATTTTACTTTTTAAAATTGGTACTTTCCACAATCCACCTGCACTCTGTAACCTCCTATACCCTGGCAAGCGTTAATATTTATTTTTGATGTGTACGTTGGTTAAAATAATTAGATTGTATTGTTTATATACAAAAGTAATGTATTCGATTTACAGTTGCGGTAATTATTAATTTTAGAAAATAAAAATTCATTTTTTTTACTAAAAAATGTTTTTTTTTACAAAACGCTGCGGCCCCCTTTTGCTTGCGGCCCTAGGCCGCGGCCTAGTCGGCCTAGTGGTAAATCCGGCACTGCATTTGGGGTTAGAACGTTAAAATCCCCTATAGAAGATAGCTAAGACAAACGTTTTAATTTATATCGTTCGGATAGTTTTTAGGTATGAGTCACACTCGAGCTCTCGTGGGACAAACTATACCGATAACATGTAATTCATTTTCTGTATGCAACATTATATTTACTCCTTTCTACAACGTGTATCGATAATGCAGTTTTAAAAAACTGTTTTTTATACAATATATGAAGTAAAATGAATGTCAGAATTATATTAAGCGTCGACATACGATTATCACAGTCGCATATATTAACACGGCAGACTTACGTTCCTTGATTCTGTTTGATTCTAGCACACATGAATAAAAAAAACAGAGCATTGTAACAAAATTATTGTAATAACGTACATAGGTACGCAAGTTTAACTGAATACTTATAGTTATGTTAAAATAATGGAAGTTATCCTAAATCATTGCACCCCGCCCCGCTCTAAAAGATACAGTCGGCCCGTCGATTTTAATTTCGAATGGGGGGGGGGGGGGTCATTTTAAGCATGTTTTCCAATCCGTCGCTTCAACTCCTTGGCGGAGGAGAATAATATGTCAAATATTAATTTGGGAATCAATTATACCTACACTTGCTTATTTGTTTTCTCAGAAAACTGCAACCTCCTATTGCGATCTTCTTGATTCTGTTCGTGTCCTAATTGTACTTGTTATGCATCGTATTATCGTATTATAAATTAAAGAACCCATTTAAAGAACATGACTTCTCTATTCACTTTAAATTAAAATAAATTATTTATTTGAGATATTTGAGCAACCTAGGTACTACCCTTGGCAAAAATGATTACAATTTTAATTCATGGAACTAAAACTTTTTAAAGGCCAATAAAATCCTTCAAGGGTCTACAATGGGGGGGAGACTTGTTTTCAGTTTCGTCCTAAACTTGGCAAAATAATTGCACCACTGGGAACTAAAAACGCTTATGAAGTGGAATCAAAATAAAACTTGACTGTCATTGAGCGGCTGGCGACATCTTTGTCCCTTCAGTAATATTTCCAAAACTCTTTGTGGAAGATCGCTACTAAGCGAACCCTATTCCATTTGTGTCATTTGTGAAGTTACTTTATATTTGGCAATAAAGCATAAGCATTATTATTATTATTATTACTATTTTACTTCGGTTCTTCTCGAGTAACGATTAGTTCTAGTAATACATATACCTATCTAAAATAAATTTGAAGTAGCTGTAAAAAACATTTGTGTTTTGAAATACCTAGTATTATGTTTATTGTGTAAATGTAAGTTGTTTTTGTTTAGCTCGACGCATAGGTTGCACTCGAGTGGGTAACGTGTTATTTGTGAGTTAGAGGTGTGACATGAGTGGTTGTTGAAGTGTTGTGTGTTGCCGTGTTGGTAATTGACTTTCTGTAATGTTATGTTGTGTATGCAACTTTCAATTTGTGAAGGGAGAAATTGAGTGTTGTGTTTTATTTTGTGTTTGAATGGTATTAGTTGAAAGTGTGTGATGTGGTTCTGAGTGATGTGCGGTATCTTCCGTTATGTTTAGAAATTTTCTAACTATGTGGCAAGTGTTGATGATGACTGCCTTTTGTAATTGTATGTAGGTAAGTATATGTTCTTATCTAAGTCTTAAAATGTGTAAACTGTGATGTATTGTTTTTGGTATAACTCCGGTTGCACTAAGAACAATGGGTACTGTAAGAGCAGTTCCCATTCTCAATTGCGCTTTAAGTTCCTGAGCTATATCAGTGTATTTGCGGTGTTTCTCTGCGTGTGTATTGTCTAAATTGTTTGTGTTGGGAACGGCAATATCAATATCTATTATGTATGTATATGATTTTTTGTGTTTTATTATACACCCTTGAATATCTCGAGAACGACACATCCAATTACAAAAAAAACAAACACGTTTCCTTTATTTTTTGAAACCTATTGAGTTATGATACGTAAACATCGCCCTCACCCCCCTGTGGGGTGGAGCGGGGGTGAGTTTTGAAAACTTAAATAGAGACACCTATTTTTTATTGCACTTTTGGATTCCCCATAAAAAACTATTCTCAAATTGCAAATTTCACCCCCAACTGCAACCCATTTTTTGGGGGTGGAAAGGGGGAGAAAAAAGATCTTTTTTACTTTTTTTCCTCCAACATTTTTTCGTGATTTACAAATTGTCCGTCACCCTCTCCGCTCCCATCTCCCTTAAGGGTGGAAAGAGGAAAACAATGACGCATTTGTGCAGAATCCGTGGTGCTTGTGTCTGAGGTGGCGGCGGCGGGGGGGGGGGGGGTAGTAGTTATATACATATATATTGTATAAATAGTAGGTATATGCCATAATTAGATACACATTTGAAGTTGGTTGAAATTACTATTCTATAAGAATTCGCGCCTTTTGATACCTACTTATTGAATTTTAATTTTGTTGACTGATTTTTTTTAATACCATGCCTGTACAATTTGATCGCCATAATAAGTATTAACAATTGAATTAATTTTCTTCAAACTTACTTCGTCATTTCTTCGTGTAGTGGCACTGTAGAGTCACAAAATCCTTTAAATTTTAATTTTTTTGAAAATTTATTTAGGTAATTAAAGTTTTGGTTTATGAATGGTTGGATCATCTAAAAATTCTGAAAATCTAACAACAATTAGAGCATTAAGATAATGAAGTTGATGTCCGTTTTGATAGTAAAGGGAATTCAGTTGTATTATCGTATCTGTCTGTCAACGCAACTTTTCATTCAAATAAATTAGTTATAGACACTTCTGGTTGATATTCCAATTATTTGGAGTTGCGACATTTTCATGTAGCCTAGCGACATCTATCGAGTATTTTTATAAACTTAGGGGATTGTTGTAGCACGCGTTTGTCATTTGATTACCTTATTATAGGCTAACTAAATGCTAATATGTTTTCATCGTAATTAATAGCATTATGTCTATTAATCGTTACATTACATTTTGTAGTGAATTAATTTAACACAGTAGTTTAATCACTACCGTACTCGATTAAAATAAAGTCAAAGTTTTTTATAATGAAGCCCTTCCGTGGGGTGCACCACAAAAGGATTTAACCTTTAATTAATTCATCTACAGTAGTTTGAAATGATCAAAGTGAATTATTAATGTCTAAAGAATCAGAATATTTCTGTGCGGAAAGTGAAAAATTATGTATATTTTAGTGAGATAATAATTTTTTAATTGTTTCAAAATTATTTGCACCACACTACCTGTGCTTTGTTTTAGATGCAGTACGTAGAGGTATATCTGAAAAGCGAGAAGAGAAGATTAATAATGCGGCGAGGAACCTAATAAGGCAGGATATAAGTCTTGAAAAATCAAATTATTGAGGGCGTACCTGCATCCCCTAAACTAAGCGCTTGCGCCCACACTCAGAGATGATCCTAGGCGGAGCGTGAATCCCCACAGTGCTCTCCAATCACTGTAGAAAACCACCCGCCACAAAATTGATCAGATAATAATGTTACATATGATCACATACCTTCACCCTACTCCCTCGTCTTATTTTTCCAAAGGTATATGATAAAACGGAATTTTATCATGCCATCTTAACAGCCTTATTTCTTTATACCTTGTACCGATGTATTCAATTATATTAATCTATAAGACACAGGCGATTACGGAAATACACATTTTATGAATTATTTTGAACGTATTTTACGAACTAGAATTTAGAGTCGCTAATTTCTTACACTTAAGGTACCTAACCCTCATTGCTGTAAGGGAAATAATAGATACCTACAAATAAAGGAGACGTTAAATTTGATTATTTTTCTTCCTATCACTCATTATTTAATAAAGAAAGAAGTAGAAATCAAAATATTTATACATATATAAAATATGTTACCACGAAAATCGGCTGACATTATTTGTTTGAAAATTGAAATGAAAGCCATATTAAACCACAATTTTGCTTTAAATCCATATCTTTTGATGCATAAAGGTAGGTTTGTTAAATGGTTTTCATTTTTGGACATAGTCATCATTGGTATAAAAGAAATGGGAACGTTTTTATGTTTAACCGATATTTACTTCCCCCTATAACGTTTGCTCTTGTAACAAATGTGTGACGTGGAGGTACATTAGAAATAAATAATTCATAAAATAATAATTATAATTTGATTTTTGGTTAATTACGGCAGTTTATTTTATTGATAAGTTGGGTTATATTCTTGCCAATTTATTAAAACCATCATTACATCCTTTGTATTAGGGATGAGTGATTGACATAAACGATACAAATTAAAATTAATTATCAGTGAAGTTAGAACAACGTTTCGCCACCATTTTGTGGCTTTTTCAAGTCTACAATGAAACAGAAATACACATATTAGAGACTTAAATATAAGTAGTTGTTAATTGGTACATCTACAATCCAGTTAGGGCAGGGAGAGGATCAATTTCACAAATGCAAGCTTACCTTGATTAATAGAAGGATAAAATTTACACTTCATTATGAAAATTAAAACGTGTAGCTGATTGAATTAGAAAAACAAACTATAGCCAACAACAACAAAATCACATTCTACAATCGTTACGTAGATGACATTATTCTTATAACCCAAAAAGACTACATCGACACTATACATGAATTATTCAACAGATATCACGACAGACTAAAATTCACCGTAGAACTAGAAATTGACAAGAAACTTAACTTTTTAGATATGACCTTAATAAGACTAGATAATAAAATTATTACTAACTGGTACCAGAAACCTATAAAATCTAACAGATTTATAGACTTCCACTCTTATACCCCAATACAATATAAAAAAAGTGTCATTATAAGCCTCGTTGACAGAGCTATTATCCACTCTCACAACTCATTTCATAAATCAAATATTAAGAAAAT
Organism: Pyrocoelia pectoralis; assembly: GCA_036250285.1. NCBI lineage: Eukaryota > Metazoa > Arthropoda > Insecta > Coleoptera > Lampyridae > Pyrocoelia > Pyrocoelia pectoralis. Next base: position 36,627,703 of record CM070074.1, read on the forward strand.
TAAAAACATTCTACACACGAACAACTTTCCTACAAACTTTATTGAAAAACAAATCACCAAAAGATTAAAACATATGAAATTCAGCAAACTAAAAAAACCTAGCCAGCAAATTTCAGCTAACAGTAATAACAGCACTGAAAAGCTTTTTAACAACATTGTTACACTTCCCTACACAACACCACTAACAGGTAAACTACCTAACTAAAGAATTTAAAAAAATTGATATTAAGACAGTACACAAAAATGACAACACCTTAAGAACGAAAGTATTCTCTCAACTAAAAACCAAACCTAAACCCTTTGATAAGTCCAATCTAGTATACCAAATCAACTGTTTGGATTGTGATGCCAGTTACATTGGCCAAACGAAACAATACTTAAAAAAAAGAATAGCACAACATAAAAATTCTATTGAAATTAAAAAAAAAACCTCATCTACACAACACAGCGCTCTCAGAACATGCTACTAATCTAAATCACAACTTTGACTTCCTTAATACAAAAATCATCCACACAGAACCTTTTTTTAAAAAAAGAATCCTACTTGAATCCATATCCATAAAAAAAACCAACAATTCAATAAACTTTAAAACGGATACGGAAAATCTCAATTCCCAATATCAATACTTACTTTCATAACTTATCAAATTTTATTCCTACTTAAAACCAACTAACCTCACTCTAGTATCACACACGCTGACACATGCTAAACGTTTTATTTTCATAATGAAATGTAAATTTTATCCTTCTATTAATCAAGGTAAGCTTGCATTTGTGAAATTGATCCTCTCCCTGCCCTAACTGGATTGTAGATGTACCAATTAACAACTATATTTAAGTCTCTAATATCACTAATATGTGTATTTCTGTTTCATTGTAGACTTGAAAAAGCCACAAAATGGTGGCGAAACGTTGTTCTAACTTCACTGATAATTAATTTTAATTTGTATCGTTTATGTCAATCACTCATCCCTAATACAAAGGATGTAATGATGGTTTTAATAAATTGGCAAGAATATAACCCAACTTATCAATAATTATAATTGTTTTTCGCTTCGATACCTTCAAAGTTAGCACTTTTTATACTGTATCATTCCAAACTACGCTAACAAAATTTAAATTGCAATTTGCACGGTACTTCAGACATAATTAAGTTGGCTATGACTCATCGATGTAAAACTCTATAATGAAATTACATTTTTTTACTTGTCTCTCACTCTCAACTACATGCATTAGAGAAGGATGGCTATGAAAACATAAATCTGCCCTACTATTCATATTAGCGTAAATAAACGTATATGTCGTGATTAAGAAGCAGTACCTACCTCCTACCTACCTATCTGTCACCGCTGTCATTCTTTGAAATGACAGTGTTGACTCGATCAATAAAATAAGTGGATAGAATGCATCATTTTCCTAGTTTTGAGATATTAAAAACATGCAATAATTTTCCACTTTCTTTGACATTTTATGGAAATGTATCTGGAGCCATCTGCCGATAAAAATATTAACTAAAAGATACTTTGCTGATTTAATGAAGACTTACATGTGTGACAGTAAGAGGAGGACATTTATGATAAATTCCGATTTGATCACACTTTGAAACTATCAATGTGTAGGTAACTGATGTGTTGAGCATAAACTTTAATTAATATGTAACTGGAAATCGAATTATTTTTGGGCATATGTTTTGGTATATCAAGCTTGTTTCTTGCTTTTGTGTAAGGAGCTTGCTTTCAAAGTTTGCAAAAGTGTTTCGGAAGCACTCTGTATCTTGGCTTTTAATTTGGAGCAAGTGAAATGAAAGTTGGGGCGACTTGGTGGAAATTCAGTACAAACCGGTACAACTTTTTCAACCATGTGCGTACATACTGCAATACTGTGTTAACTGACCATTTATTATCATTCTTTTCGTTTATTCGAATTCCTGATTTCAATGTCAATGGGAATAATAATATTGAGAGGGTTACAAATTGAAAAATTTGTTACAACTTAGTTAGTTATCAAACATTTATCCGGTTAATCCAATTACAAAATAAATCGTATCGTGCCAGAGATTAGTTCATTTGACGACAGTCTAAGTGATTCTTAATTTCATTGTTGTAATTAAAAAACAATCAAATTATTCCTTCATTTAACAAAAGGCTACAAAAATTTCCGACGCAATGAATAATAAAATGAAATATCGGTGCCACTATAGCGTGCGGTCTACAGTGTAGATTCTACTATAGTGTGCGGTCTATGGTAATAGAATTATTGTAACGTAACACAAAAACAATGAACCAGTATTTTTATTTTATTTATTATTTACACAAACGTCAAAGCGATACTTCCACAACTTCCAACAGTAGTAATCCAAATGAGATTGCAGAAGTTGATTTGGTACACCTCTCATTTTCCTCAAAATTTTTATTTTTGCATCCAGCCATGACCGCTCAATAGATTGAGTATTAGCTTCAGAAGCTGGATCTACATAATTTTGTTGATGGTTGACTGTGAGATGGCAATAACCAAGAGTATTTAGCGATCTGTATGCAGGCCATTCATCAGAATGGATCACTGATCCCACTTCGCATTCTCGCTGAATGATGGTTATTAGGGTATGAGCGTCACGTCGTTGAACATAAAAATATCTGCAGGACGCCCGTGGTTGCGATTATTTGCTACCTCTGCATCGCTATCTCTTCGGATAGAGGTCTCTCATCTCCAATCAACATTCTTCCGCGATTATATTTTCGTCGTCCAGCAAACCTTGCTTCATCTATCTGAATTGGATTATCATCATCGCCAGTCATTTGTCCTCTCGCCTGAATTATTGATCCGCAAACTTCCCGGCACATATTAAACCAATCGGTAATGGTGTTAAACGATTTCCCAGTTAGAGTTACCGTACTGTGCATTGGGATTTCCATCACAAAAAAGAACACCAGCTCCAAAATTTCGCACAGAGTCAAATTGGAATGTATTTTCTGGTTAATATCCATGTAATGAAAAAATACATTTCCTTGGCGTACAGAACGGGAGGTTTGGCAGCCTCTGCGAGGACATCGCAATATTGGTCTGTACTCTCCATTTCTATCACGCCTTCTTTTGTTCTGCATTTCACTACCGCATCCAGAAGGTTTCTTCCCCATAAATAAGCCACTGCCAATTCTTCATTTAAAATAACGTTGTTGTAAAAGTCTTTCAGCAACATAATCAACACTCGAAACAAAGTAAGTACTAGTCATCGTGGTTGAAAAACTTCGGTTAAATAGGACAATAATACCCTCATATCCAATAGGGATAGGTTATTTGCATTTGAGTGATTAGAAGGAATATGGATTTGTAATGACCTCATCAACCGCTTTCACCTAATTATCCAAGCCATTTTAACTTTACAAACCAAATTAGAAAGAGAAAGTTGATTTAATAGGTAGGTACTTTAAAACTTTTTAGGGCGTCAATGCCATTTTGTTCCTATAATATACAGGGTGTCCCAATATTCCGTAGACTTAGAGCTACAGTAGGTTTATGGGAACAAAAAAAGTCGAATGGGCTAAACTTACCTATATACTAAAGTACAATAGTTACAATAAATGTTCAATACGACCACCACCTCTTCGACCCTGCATAAATTAATTGTACGCAAGAAACTGAAATTGACTCTTCTCAACAGGAGTTGGTCTTGCAAAGAGTTCGCAGCATCTTGAGAAGAGTCAATTTCAGTTTCCTGCGTACAATTAATTTATGCAGGGTCGAAGAGGTGGTGGTCGTATTGAACATTTATTGTGACTATTGTGTGATTCGCTCAAAAACTAAAAGAGATACACCATTTTTGTAAGAGACGAAAAATACAGAAAATTAATGTATCTTCCTTTTTACAAAAAATTAAAGTACTCCTACGACCCACAAAAAAGTTACCATTAAATGTATCAAACGGTAGGGGTAGTTTTCACCCTTCCCGGAATTCAGTTAAATTGATATCCACTTAAAAACATAGTTCCTTCATTGATATGTGCCCAAACAAAATTTTTAAAAAATCGATCAAAGAATTTCCGATTTATTAAAATAAAACAAAAATATTCTTCCAACTTTGACGCCCTCTCACGGCTTAACGATGTACTTTAGTATATAGGTAAGTTTATCCCATTCGACTTTTTTGTTCCCACAAACCTACTGTAGCTCTATGTCCACGGAATATTGGAACACCCTGTATTTTATGGTTTATAATATACAAGTATTTAAAATGTAACATTATTTGCAAATCGGGTGTAGATCGCGCGATGTAGTAATGGTAGAACATATTTATATCGGTAGACCGCACACTATAGTGGCACCGAAATATCTATATGAAGGGAAACAAACGCATTCGAAATATATTCCAAAATACAACTTTCTGCAAAGTAAATTGTTTACTCAAGATCCTATTCTTTCGTTATTTTCTTTATTCAATGGTTAGATATATACAATCTTCTGCCTCTGAAATGATAAAATAATAATATTTTAAATATTATAAGGAAAAAACAATGATAATTGAGGAAATGGATTATTTATAATCATTGTCGCCTTCGTGTGTTTTTAATCTTTTTTTTTATTGAAATTTGTGAGCTAACGCGTTATGTTAATTTAAATAATTATAAGTGTATGATAAAATACACTACAGTATAATTTCATATTGCCATCAAGAGTAAATCGATTTCAATCCGAGTGTTTTAATATGCTCCATAGTTTATTTTTCTTATTTTTAGTTACTGTAACAACTAATGGCGAGCTTTGCGGTAAGTAGCAATTTTGACAAATGAGATATAATTTATAAGATATTTCGTTAATTTACGGCAATTTATTTTTAATATATATATAACCCAACTTTTTATTAATAATTTATAAGTACATGTGGTTAATTTTTAGTGCCCCACAATGGCAGTAGGCAATCACCCATCAGTATAAAGACCAAATCTACATCAACAAGTTTCGCACCTCCTTTAAAATGGAGTTATGGATATGCGTTGACACCTCAAAAAATGTATTTAAATAATACTGGTCATTCATGTGAGTAGTTTTGATAAATGAAAAATAGCCAATAACGTGGGCCAAATTTGGAAAAATAACCATATAGGTACCTTCGTTAAAAATTGATTCTTTAAATTATAATGAAGTAGGTACGTCACAAACCTCAATTAAAATAAGTTGGTTTGTAGCTATTTCGGCAATGAGATGTGCAAATTGATACCTTAAAGATGATATAATGAGTTGTTACCTAATATTCATTCTAATCTCTTTTTTGCTATGAGATTAATGTTGTTTTGAACAAGGCTAATCAATTTGTGATAAATTTTTATAGAGGAATGTGGATGGACAATGTCGTTAATTTTTTGTTACTAGAAAACGATTCAACGTTTTCAGTTTTTATGAAGTTTATTCGTGAATATTTATTTTGTTTGTTCTAAAATACCGCATTTTTTGTTTTTATGTCAATGAAATGTTAAATCTATACGTATTTTAGTAACGCTAACGGTAACTCACACAGAACCTCTTCAGTTATCTTCCGGAATATTAAATGTTCCATACAATTTTGAACAGTTACACTTTCATTGGGGAGAACATGATGGAATTGGCAGCGAACACATAATAAATGGATTTACATATCCCATGGAAATGCATGTCGTACATTCGCAGAATATTAAGAAAGACATTGATAATCTGGTAGTCGTTGCATATTTTTTCATGGTAAGTGTTCTTTTATTTATTCGTTAATAGATTCAGTTCTTTAGGTAACACCAACGTCAAATCCTGCTTTACAAGGTTTAATGGATGCTGCCATTAGTCTTAAACATGGAACAAAACAACAGGAGAAAGTAACACCCATCGCTTTATCACAATTACTACCTGATAGGTTTTCATATTTTACTTATAAGGGATCCCTTACTACACCACCGTATACGGAGTCGGTAACATGGATTCTAGCTGCGACTGAACTGCCAATTTCAAGAACGCAGTTAGAAGTTTTTAGGGAAGTTGCAAAAGCTCAAAAGCACCTTAAGAACAATTATAGATGCCCACAGAATATTAAACAGCGCTCAGTTCATTTTCTAAGTGCAGAGATTGCTTATGTCTATCGCTCTGGGTATAATTAGGTTTACAAGCAGATTTTTTTTGATATACCCAATTCGTATTGTTGTATTTTTGTTGCAAAAGATATTTTGTTTAGTGAGATATGTATTATAACTTCATTTATATTCAAAAGCATAACTTATGAAAGTTACAGGTTCAGCGTTGAGTTAGTGAAAAGACAAAGATTGGCATCCAATGTATAAGCCTATATAAGCTTCTTACAACTCTCGTTATGTAACTCTGTTGAGTTGATAACTAACTCATTATCATTACCGTACTGTTTTCAATTGTTTTAGGTTTGATAATGAGACCTATTATCGTACCGTTTTTAAGTTGGTATCAGTGATTCACCAAGCCAAATAGCTTGACTTGAAATATAATAGCTTGGCTTGGGCTTGAAAGGCAAGCTTTTTAAGAAGAAAAGCTTGGTTTGGTTTGATGTTTGCGAATGCAGGCTTGGCTTGGTTATCAAGCTTTCCCAAGCTTTTTCAAGATTTTTCAAACTTCTTCTTGCTCTTTTCGTAAGAATAGTGAGGTTGGAACACATTGGGCATTACGTCATACATGTATATTGTATGGCTCATTGTCGGATTCAGAGGCGTATTTATGCTTCTCCCGCCTAGGGGCACAAGAAAAGTGCCGCCCCATCACATCCCTCACCACAGGAATAGAACTTATTTATGCAAGTCTGAAGTCCAGAAAACATTTTTTATTAAGAATAAATAGAATTTGTCATTTTCTTCGTATTGCAAAGTAATGAAACAATAAAACATACTACATCTGGACGACGAGAAGCGGCAAAGGCAATTTATTGTTATTGGTCATGCAAATTCCTAGAAACCTAAATAAGATAATCCATCTGATTAGGACTATACATATTTAAATGAGCCCAACTGAATAAACTGGAAGTGCAGCGTTAATGATGTTTGGGATTTTTATCACGTAAAATAATAGCTGGTATTGACGTATTTCTACTTCAATTTTATTTTCCATTGTTTTCCAGTTTTTTTCAAAAAGATTCCTTCAATTAATTTTGGTGCCCCGTAATTTTCCCGCTCCCTAATTTGCCGCCCTGGGCACCACCCCTTAAAGCCCCCCCCCAATCCCACTGGCCGGACTGTCGCAGTATTACTCAACTGCTGGTTAGTGGTTAGTTTTAGCCACCGTTGCGTGCTTAAGTAAGCGATTGTTAACTATGAGTTCTAACAAATTACCTGAAAATTCCGAAGAACCGTTATTTAGACCGTATATTTTCCAGAATATCTACGCATTCACATTTTCTAATTTATAATTTTTTTCATTTCTGACTTGGTACAAATCAAAAATCGCTGCAGGACATCACCTGATAGCCGTATCATTTTACAATTAAAAACTAGTGTTACAGCGTGACGTGCAACAGATTTTGTACAAGGTACCTACTTGATAACTCAAGCTTTTCCACAAATAAGCTTGGCTTGGATAATAATGTAGTTACGCTTGACTTGATTTTAAAAATTCAAACCAAGCCCGTGAATCCCTAGTTGGTATTTAAGGTTAGAAAAAGCAAATTCACTATTATAACAAAAAGCCCCTCGCGAAATAATCTTGGTGCTCGGTCAATAACAGTCTTCACCACCTTGGTGTATAATATACTATTTTTCCACTACTAGCTGTGAAGTTGACAATTATTGCGTATCCTAGACAACTGAGAAGTTTAATTTCTCTACCTAGTGGTCAATAATCTATTATATTATTCACCTAGGTTAATAATGGGAATTTGCATTCCTGTGCTACCTACTTGATTTTTACAAGAAATTTTTTTATTTTTAATTTGTGTCTTAAATTTGACTAGTAGTGGAAAACATTGTATTGACAAGTACGATGAAAACTGCATCCAAAAAGTGCAGAATTTGTGTTTGCGTTATATTTATGGCATCAGGCGAAGACAACGTATCTCACATAAACTTAAAGAGGCTAATTGGATGAACATGAAAAACAGAAGGCTTGTACACACGATTTGCTTTTATCATAATGTGGTTATTACCAAAACGCCACCATATCTTTATAATAAAATAACTTTTCGAACGGATATGGGATATACACAATTTAAATCTCAGACATCGAGGACTAATAGAAACTCCATCTCATAGGACTTCCTTTTATCAAAGATCATATTCGTATGTTATTTCTAAAGTGTATAATTCCGTTCCTATATGCATATTAAGTCGTTACCTCGTAGTTCATTTAAACGGTCAGTTATCAAGCATGTGCAACAGGGTCAATTTTAAATCTACCTATACGTATGCCATTGAGTGCACATTCTAATCTATTCCACCCAGTTCCTTTTATTTCTATTATTGATGTACTTTCAATTTATATAAATATATATAAATATATATAAAAGTAATTTATTTTAAATTAACTAATTCCTTGATGGTCTTATTCAAGGTTAAGTGGAAGAACAAGGAACTACAACTTGTAGTTCATCTGAACTTCGCCTTGGGGTTCATCCAAGTCTCATTTTTAGTAATTTTAATGTAATTTTATTTCCTTGAATAAAGACGTTATTATTGTTATTATTATTATTATTATACACCACGGTGGTGAAGCCATTTATAGACCTCGCACCTTATTCCGCTCGAGGCAAAGCCCCTCGCGAAATAATATTGGTGCTCGGTCAATAATAACAGTCTTCACCACCTTGGTGTATAATATACTATTACTTACCAATATTTATGTATAAACGGGAATACACGCTATTCTCGCGTTTTTACAATTTTTTACAATCTAAATGAACTCAATTTGGACACTGAGAGCTTCTTGGGAATGCGAATGGCCTTAGTAGCCCAGGCATATTAGATTTTTACCTCGAAAAAAATAATGCAAATCTGCAAATTTGGAATTTGATACTTTTCGGTACCCTGAACAACATATCAAAAGTCCTAAAAAATCCAATGTGGGCGTCACTGTTTTATGTCGTCATCAAGATGGCGTCCGACGTCTATGATACAAAACCGGATAACTCGGAATCTACTGAACCAATTTTTGATTTCAAGGACACATTCGAAAGCTATAATTATGCTCTACACTTTATGTAATAACAGAAATTTGCGTAAAAATCATAACTTAAGAGCTACAGCCAAAAATATGAAAAATCGAGTGGCCCAATTTGTATATCTTGGTTTATAACTTAAAACTATAAAATTTATGCGAAAGTACGTTGAAATAAATTTTACAGAGAATATTTTTACCTTTCGAATGAATGTGCGTTTGTAGAAATCGCTTGGTTAGATACAGAGATATTTCGGTTTATCGGTTTGCGGTCCTTCACTGTCATACGTACAGTTATAATACAGGTAGGTATTATACAGTTGTACTGTGTATAAAATAAATGCTTTTTTAATTTTGCTTTGGAGGAAATTTACCGGGTATTAAATTTGCACCTCGTGAATTCCTTTTAAAAATGTTTTTATTTTATTAAGAAATATTATTTTTCAGTGTAGGTAATATTACTACAGGGCCACAATGCAAAAAAGAAAAACATTATTCAATTAGGCAAGTTAGTAAACTTGCCACTCAACTACACGTTACTAGAACCTTGTACGTTTCCCTCCTCTTCCTCCTCATCTTCTTCTGTTGATGACACATTGTAGCAGCTTCTGCCCCTGCAGTGTGCACACATCATTGAGCAACTCAGACCAGCATTTCGGCAGGAGCATAGAACGCCACAGTCAGCCTTGCAGGCTCACGAAATGATGTGAAGAAGGTCCTCAGGTGCAGGGACAAGATGGTGATGGGTACTAATGACTATAAACATTCGACTACACCATATGTTCCCGACGACATCGTCGATCGTTCAAAATCTCTAAATTCGAAATAAAAACATGTACATTTCGAAAGTTACCGAAAGAAGGTATCGGAAAACATAAATTAGTCTACGATGAATGCTGTTGCTACTTTTTACATCATTTTGACGAAGAAAATGTTAACGTGAGGCATAATAAAAAAATAAGCGTCTTTAAAAAGACGATTTAGTAGGCAAGTAATGAAACTGGAAGCAAAAGGAAATACAGACAAACAAATTAAGAAAAACAAAAAAGCGCGAACTGACAAACGAATTTTTTTAAATAATGTATTTTACAGAGAGTGTACATTGAGTAAATCATAAACGCTGATTGGTTGTTGGCGTTTGTTATTGAAATTAGTTGACATATTTTCTGGGCCGTTTCTAAGCTTGGTGGCACTTGTACAGGGTGTACAACTAAGAAAGGAGGCCGGCCATAACTCGGAAACTATTTGAGATAGAACAGTGAAATAAAGAAATAAAAAATCTTATAATAAATGTGGCCAGGAGAAAATGCTGGAAATTATTTTCAATTTCCTACCATTGCCGCCAGAGGGCGTTTCACTGATTTCAATTTGAAATTCCCATTTTTTGGGCAATTTTCCTCAGTAAGGTATTTAAAAAAATATATTCATTGTAAACTAGTGATCAATATGTAAAACTTTGTTTAATAAATTTTTACGATTGCTGTCAAAATAAAGCGAGGGGGAACTAAATTACGTGTTACTGGAAAAAATCGTGTAACTTCGAAACGGGTTGCTTGAATTTGTCAAGATTGGCCTCGATGTAAAGAGAATACTTGATATTACCAAAAAATCCACAAACAATTATTTCTTATCTCCGTCTACCAATAGAGGGCGCAACTTATTGAAGGAACAAAACGGTCGACTTTTCTAAAAAAATTCAAATGGTACCAAATATTTTTTTCACTGCTATTGGAAGGAAAATTAATAAGGGAGGAATATAAAAAAAATTATGTCAATAGCTCTTATAGTACCGAAGATATAGTAAAAAATGTGGTAATATAAGAGGCAATTTGAGGTATAAACAAATGAAAACTTTATGTCAAAGCTGTAAACTAGATAATAAAGTTACATTATGTCTATGTCGGTTGCTGTATTCTAAGCAAAAATGCTAATTTCCAATGGAGAAGCATTGCAGCATATTTTGAATGCATGCAAAATGCAATTGTTGCAGGACCACTGAAATTTTGAAAGAAATTAAAGTTCTCATAGCCTACTTTATTTACATTAAGCTTACGATTTGTTTATACCTCAAATTGCCTCTTATATTACACATTTTTGACTATATCTTCGGTACTATAACACCTATTGACATAATTTTTTTTAATTACTCTCTTATTAATTTTCCTTCCAATATCAGTGAAAAAAATATTTTGTACCGTTTGAATTTTTTTAGAAAAGTCAACCGTTTTGTTCCATCAACAAGTTGCGCCCTCTATTGGTAGACGGAGATAAGAAATTGTTGTGGTTTTGGATTTTTTTGGTAATATCAAGTATTCTCTTTACATCGAGACCAATCTTGACAAATTCAAGCAACCCGTTTCCAAGTTACACGATTTTTTCCACTAACACGTAATTTAGTTCCCCCCTCCCTTTATTTTGACAGCTATCTGCTATCGTAAAAATTCATTAAACAAAGTTTTACATATTGATCACTAGTTTACAATGAATATATTTTTACTTCCCGAGTACGAAGTAAAAGGGAAGTATGTATTGTATTAGTGTTCCAAACATAAAAAAATTTGACCTATGCAAATTTTTACATATCTTTGCGTTTCTCAATACGTAGATTCAAAATATGAAAAAAAAATTTTCCGTCTGTCGTCTGTAGTCTGTAGTCTATGGAACGCCGTTTTACTTTTTATTGTTAGTTTTTATACTCAATGTATAAAATAACTTTTTTCTTAAGTTTACAATTTTAGTTACAATTTTAATGTTTGTTTAATAAACTTATTAGTATTAATACTGATAGTTGATTTAAAATGTTACATGAATAAAAATGTACATTGAAAATAAAAGAGGTAACTTTATAATTTCTTAAATTTTAATGAATAAGTTTAAAGTTAGGATATTTTTAAGCAACTAACATTTTAAATGGTAGAATTAAAATGTGTTGGTTACCCAATAGTGAATAAAACTACAACTACAACTGACTTTACTTCCTTTTATTTTAGTGTCTTTTTGTGGACTGTGGACTGTATATAAAAAACTTCTTCTACAAACCCGGGCAGCGTCCCTTTTCTTTCGCCCCCACCCTTTTCAGTTGACGAGACGCAACATGCTCCGCCTCCTTGAAAGTACATTTCAAAATACAAATGTTAATTCACTTAAAATTAAACACAAAAAGTAATACTTAATACATCCACCTTAAGACTAAGAACAAAAAAAAAAAAAAGGTTTCTATTAGTTCCTATAATAACTATGCTAAATTTCGCTGTCTATTGGCAATACGCAGATTTTAGTTATTGCTCGCTTTAAGACGCCACTTGCCGTTTTTACTGATACCACACGCACTACACCATCACTTCCTGTGTGAATTTCGGAAATTCTTCCCATTCGCCATTGCAAGGGAGGTAAATTGTCATCTCTTATGATTACTAACTTCCCAATTGCAACATTCGCCTTCTTCTCAACCCACTTTGGTTTCGCTTGAAGCTCGCTGATATACTGTTTGGACCAACGATGCCAAAAATGTTGGACCATTCTTTGCTGATGTTGGAATCTGGATAATCTGTTAATTGGAATATCTAACAGATTTTGCTCAGGTAGGGCCGTTCCGGTTCGTCCAATTAAAAAATGTGACGGAGTCAGGGGTTGTAGGTCGTTTGGGGATGTGGATAAAGGATGCAGTGGTCGTGAATTTAGTATATTCTCGATCTGTGTCAAAATTGTCAAAAACTCCTCCAATGAAACTAACGCATTTCCCAGTACTCTTTTTAAGTGACCCTTTGTTGATTTTATTCCCGCCTCCCACAGCCCGCCAAAATGGGGACTATTTGCGGGTATAAACCGCCATTGAATTTGTTCTTTTTTAAACTCTACACTTAATAATTTACTATTTTTTTCCAAAAAGTGCCCTAATTCTTTTAATTGTGACGTGGCTCCCACAAAGTTCTTTCCGTTATCTGAGTACACATGCGACGGTCTGCCTCTTCGTGAAATAAACCGCCGAAATGTCATAATAAAAGCGTCGCTAGTTAAGTCGGTTACAGGTTCTAAGTGAATCGCTTTTGTAGCGAAGCATATGAAAAGACAAATATAGCATTTAAAAGTACTTTTACATCGTCCGGATTTAGCCTTTACTGTAAATGGCCCTGCATAATCAACTCCTGTAGCAAAAAATGGGTACGATCTAATTACTCGATCTTTAGGCAAATTTCCCATTACTTGAGAGCTCTGGGGCGGATTTACTCTAAAACATTTAATACATTTATGTACAACACCTTTCGCTAACCGTTTTCCATCTGTAGGCCAAAATCTGTCTCGTATTGACGATAACATTAATTGTGGACCTGCATGTAATAACCTAATATGTTCATATTCCATAATTAATTTTGATAAAATGTGTTTTCCTGATATCAACAGCGGGTATTTTTTACTATAATTAAAGTTTGAATGCTTTAACCTCCCCCCTACTCTAATCAGACCTTCCTCGTCTAGAAATGGCGACAGATATATAAAATTTTTCTTAATCCTAACACTACTTGGCCTGCTTAGGTATTTTACTTCTTCAGAATAACTATCAATTTGTGATTTGGCACTTGACACTATTGCAAAATATTCTTTGTCAAACTCTTCTCTTTCCGCGTAATATTTGTTTAACCCCTTCAAGCCCAGGTCGATTTTCTAAGGTTGTAGTGCAATCCCAGATTTTGTAAAAAAACGATGTTTTTTTAAAATTGTTTTTTTCTGCTTATTATTAATTTATAGGTATAAGACCATGTTTTCTGCACTAAAAGTGGTTTGAAAAATCTTATATTTATCCACAAATCCACTTGACAAAATCGAAATTTACTACTGCAAGCGAATGAAACACACTTGCTGTTGGTAAAATCGTTCGACCCTGAACCTGCCAATCTCATGTTAGTAAATAAATATGAGCCATCCCAGGGCATATCTACGTAACTGAAATATTATTCCAACTTAGTTATTCTATTTCAAATTTGTTGCCACAAGTGACAATCTGGGATGGCACTTCGATATTCATTTGTTGCCACCTTTGGCAACATGGGCTTGAAGGGGTTAAGGCATTTTCGTCGCATATGTCCTCAATTTCCGATTGAATATTACAAAATTCCCCATAACACGATTCTATCGCCACTACCCTACTTTCCAATTCTATTAAATCCCCATTAGAAATGTTGTCTTTTTCTAGAAACGTGTTTACGTAAGTTTTAAAGCACGTCAATTGTTGTTTTTTCCCCGCTCGCCTACGTATTAACACTTTTAAATTATCCATAATTATTAACACAGATTAAGAATATGACACGAGAGAAAAAAAAAATGGAAAATGGAACAGACTCACTTGAACTCCAATACCCCCGAGATTGTGATCCGCTACCTTGATCCAATGCCGCTGTGTTGATTATTTCTTGCAGTAGCATTTGCAATTTACATGTGTTTCCTTATACTGGTGTAGTTTCAATAACTGCCACCGATCGAACCGACCAATTAAAATTATCAACAAACATTTTAATTCTACCATTTAAAATGTTAGTTGCTTAAAAATATCCTAACTTTAAACTTATTCATTACAATTTAAGAAATTATAAAGTTACTTCTTTTATTTTCAATGTACATTTTTATCAAGTAGGGTAGACTGGGGCAAGTGTCAAGCGGTTTTTGCTTAGTTGAACTTTAGCGTAGTAAAACAGATTTTTTCCATCATAATTAATCGCTTTATTTTTGTTATACATTCTATAGAATGTTCTCTAATAGGTTCTTTAATATAATAGCAGTCATTGATATTACTGAAAAATTAGGTAATTAAATATTTTTTTGGATTTCCATTTTTACACTTGCCCCATTTAGGGGCAAGTGTAAAATCGCCAGGTAGCTTTCCATATAGATGCATGTTCAATTTAATGGGGTAAGTGTAAAATGAACGATTTGAATCTACGCAAACCATTTTTTCTGAATTTAAAAAAATCCTTTTAGTTACAAAGTTATAAACTTTTATTGAAAAGAGACGTATGAGCGAGAAAAACGCAAATCCTTAATTTTAACGTCAAGTTAACATTTGACAATATAACTATGCATTAGCTTAAAAATAACTGAAATGTTAACAAAAAATAACGTAAAACCTCTCTTAATACAGAATAATCTTAACAATAATATATTAATTAATTAATAATAATTAATTTTTATAAGAGGTAAGTGTAAAAATGAACTTTTACACTTTCCCCATAGGTAATTTTGCGGGGGGAAGTGTAAAGATGTGCGTGTAAAAATAAGTTTTTAGTTCATAACCAAAATACTGCAGTAAACGTCTATATGAATGTATCAAAAGCTGTTTACTACAAGAAAATTAAAAAATCTTATCTTGAGTGGTCTAAATTTCGCCAATTTCTCGACGCTTGCACACTTGGCTGACAGACCACATTTGTAGGTTAGATGAAAACTGGTCGGTAAGTTAGAAATGAACATGTCAATAAAGTTTTCATATGCATTATGATGTTACAGGAGCTTCATTGGTTGCTTACCATGTTGAACAAAATTGTTATTTATAAAGTATTGTTTATTGCTACGCGATTTCCCACTTGCCCCGTTTTTACAGTTGCCCCAGTCTACCCTAACATTTTAAATCGTCTATCGGTATAAACACTTGAGTTTTTTAAACAAACACAAAAATTGTAGTAAAAATTAATAATATAACTTTAAATTGATTCTACTAAATATTTGCTTGCCCTTAGTATTAAATATTAAATTTTGTTTATAGCATTTCAAGCAAACAACTTTAATTTTTATTAAGTATATTTTTATGACTCTCCATTTATTTTAGTACCTATATTAAAAGTGTTTGTTAAAAAAACTCCACACATTTAAATTGTTAGATGAAAATGAGTTTCTTGATTTAATATATTTCACACAAAAATTTGTAACACTCGTTTTAAAACCTTTCATTTAAATTGAGAAGCAAAATATATGAACAAACATTGGAATTCGTGTAACATTTTTATTTAACAAACAAAAAAATAGCAACTAATTTAATTGAAAGAATTAAAATGTATGTCGAATTAAAGTGTTACATGAATTAAAATGTTTGTTGATAATATTTGTTCTTTCATTTCAAATAAAGAATTAAAATTATCAACAATCATATTAATTCTGAATTAAAATGTTTGTTGATAATTTTAATTGGTCGCTTCGATCGGTGGCAGTTATTGAAACTACACCAGTATAAGGAAACACATGTAAATTATAGTTCAAAATAACACCACCGATCGAAGCGACCAATTAAAATAATCAACAAACATTTTAATTCTACCATTTAAAATGTTAGTTGCTTAAAAATATCCTAACTTTAAACTTATTCATTACAATTTAAGAAATTATAAAGTTACCTCTTTTATTTTCAATGTACATTTTTTATTCATGTAACATTTTAATTCGACATACATTTTAATTCTTTCATTTAAATTAGTTGCTATTTTTTGTTCGTTAAATAAAAATGTTACACGAATTCGAATGTTTGTTCATATACAGGGTGTCCCGGGACTAATGGGAAAAAAGTCAGGAGCGTGAGCCAAAAAAAAGTTAGTACTTCATATAAATTTTTTCTATGCAGGCCCTCGTTTTCGAGTTACAGGCCTCCAAAGTTTGAATTTTGAATTTGTTTTTTATTTTTAATTTTTGTACTGGTTATTTGATCTTTATAAAATTTTCCGCATAACTATAACGTACCTACATGTATCTTTATTTTGGAAAGGTAAACAGATTTACAATAGTGCCTTGAAGCCAGGGACGGACTACTCGCAATGGTTAGTAATCCAAAAATTTTGCAGGGATGGCACGGCCTGTATAAAATTATCGAAAATGACTTCCCCACGCATTAAGCTAACGAAAAGGTACTCTTGTTGGAATTCGATAAAATAAGCCGTTTGGCAAATATTTACAGTTTTATTAATGCACGTGTACCAATTTACTATGGTTACTTGATAAACGGTAAAAACACTTTTAAAACATTTTTACCAACTTTCGAATTAAAAAGTCGTTAGTGTTTTTTATCTTCTACTATCGTTAAATAATTTTTTCGTACTACAGTAGGTAAATTTTGGACATCGTACTAATAAGTTAGTTTTACCTCGTTTTGTTCTTATGGTGAATACGTAAATTGTTACGCAATAAACCTGTAAATATTAGCCAAACGGCTTATTTTATCGAATTCCAACAAGAGTACCTTTTCGTTAGCTTAATGCGTGGGGAAGTCATTTTCGATAACTTTATACAGGGTATGCCATCCCTGCAAAATTTTTGGATTACTAACCATTGCGAGTAGTCCGTCCCTGGCTTCAAGGCACTACTGTAAATCTGTTTACCTTTCCAAAATAAAGATACATGTACGTTATAGTTATGCGGAAAATTTTATAAAGATCAAATATCCAGTACAAAAATAAGAAATAAAAAACAAATTCAAAATTCAAACTTTGGAGGCCTATAACTCGAAAACGAGGGCTTGCATAGAAAAAGTTTATATGAAGTACTAATATTATTTTGGCTCAGACTACACGCTCCTGACTTTTTTCCCATTAGTCCCGGGACACCCTGTATTTTGCTTCTCAATTTAAATGAAAGGTTTTAAAACGAGTGTTACAAATTTTTGTGTGAAATATATTCAATCAAGAAACTCATTTTCATCTAACAATTTAAATGTGTGAAGTTTTTTTAACAAACACTTTTAATATACTAAAATAAATAGAGAGTCATACAAATTTACATAATAAAAATTTAAGTTTGTTTAAATGGGACGAAATTAACTTTAGTAATAAAAGGTAAAACGGCGTTCCATAGTAGTCTGTACGTACACATTCCTTGCAACGCTCTAAACTCAGAAACTAATAAAGTTATCGAAATGCGGTTTTCGCCAATCGATTGCATTCGGGCCAAGAACGAAAATGCTGATATTACCTTTGATTACGTCACTTTCGGTGTAAGCTAAAATGGCGGCATTCATTCTTTTATAAGATAAAATTGCGGTTTTTAGTGTTAATACGAGGGAAGTCTCGTGCCAACTTGCTAGAATTTTTTTAAATACCTTACTGAGGAAAATTGCCCAAAAAATGGGAATTTCAAATTGAAATCAGTGAAACGCCCTCTGGCGGCAATGGTAGGAAATTGAAAATAATTTCCAGCATTTTCTCTTGGCCACATTTATTATAAGATTTTTTATTTCACTGTTCCATCTCAAATAGTTTCCGGGTTATGGCCGGCCTCCTTTCTTAGTTGTACACCCTGTATATACGTGTGTAAATGTAAATGCACGGGAAAGTAAAAAGGATAGTTTAACAACAAAGTTACGGGTGGTTTTTGATGGATCGTGTAAAACTAATAATTTAATTCATCATAATTACGAAGAATTGTGCGACTTTTTTCGCCTACATTTAAGTGTTGTGTAGACACGTGCAAGGGATTTATGGTTATCACTTATAAATCTTCGACTACTATACTGCCGTGTTAATTCTAAGGGGCGTATCTACAATAACATAGAAACTGAGAAAATTGACTTTTAATATTTTCAGTTATGCCATCAAATCATTTATGCTTAGAGGAATTTTAATTTTATACTATTGAATTTAATACTGGCAGCAAGTACTGTGAGTACACAGTGTACAGATACAACCTTTTCAAATAACAAAATCATATACGCCTTTTTTTAATCTAACAAAGGCGGCTAATTTGTAGATACAAATTTCTTTAAAAGCGAGTTTTCGCCTATATAACATTGAGATACGCAATCTCTTCTTAACACAAAGAGGATTCTAAAAATGCGTCTAACTCAATTTCTGTCGAATTTGCAGATACGCCCTTTAGAATTAACACGGCAGTATAGATATGATTTAATTGCTTTGTTTGCCATTTTTCTCTTATCGGAACATTGCTATCAAATCTTGTCATTTAACGTTCATTGTCTTAATCGAAAATACTTAATAATGATTAGGTCTTCGACTGAGATATGATTTAATTGTTTGGCTACAATTTTTTGCTTATCGATACATCGGTACATTGTTATCGAATCTTGTTATTTAACCTTCATTGTCTTAATTTAAAATAATAATGATTAGGTCTTCGCTATTATCAGATAAGTTTATTTTTTAGAATCATTTACGTAGCGATTATGTAACGTTTTCAAAATTGATTATGGTGAAAATATTAAAGTACCCGATCAATTAAAAAAATAAAGTAATTTAAAGTATTCAACCAACTTCCAAATAACGCATTATAGCATTTATAGCCCAGTAAAATAAGACGAAATTTAACGATGGAGATGAAATAATGGTTACAGCTTTGACAATTTGGGAACAGGCTTGTTTTGTGATTCCTTTGAAGTGTTCAAAAGTCCCCATCCGTACCCCCCCCTCGACCCCTCCGAGAGAAATGGGGGGCGAAAAAGTGTCAAAAAACCGGTTTTCGTAAATAACTGAAAAGTATCAATTTTATCAAAAACAAAAACGTTAAGAAAGTTGTAGCTGACAAAATTCCGCACATTTTCATGTTTTATTTTTGTCTCTACGACCAATAGGAGCCGAGATAGATTTTTTTTAAACGTTGACTCTTTTGCGGCGAGACGGTAACACGTGCGCGCATCGCGCGTATTTCGCTTATATCTCGAGAATAGCCATTCGCATGGCAAAATGCTTCAAATAAAAGTTGTAGAAAATTTAATTATGAACAATTTTCTTTTTTAAACATAGCCATTCGCATGGCAAAATGCTTCAAATAAAAGTTGTAGAAAATTTAATTATGAACAATTTTCTTTTTTAAACATTTCTATACGATTAATATTGACAGAGATACCTATAATCATTTAAACCTTTTTCTAAGACACAATCGCTGCTGGTTTTGCATAATAAAATCAATAATAATTAATAAGTCGCCAACTATTGATTCTACCTACTTAGTGCATATAATGAAAGTTGTAGAGAATTAAATTTTGAATCTATATGTATACACGAAATATCATTTTGGTAATCTTTTATTTGAAGCATTTTGCCATGCGAATGGCTATTCTCGAGATATAAGCGAAATACGCGCGATGCGCGCACGTGTTACCGTCTCGACGCAAAAAAGTCGACGTTTAAAAAAAATCTATCTCGGCTCCTATTGGTCGTAGGGACAAAAATAAAACATGAAAATATGCGGAATTTTATCAGCTACAACGTTTTTGTTTTTAATAAAATTGATACTTTTTCAGTTATTTACGAAAACCTGTTTTTTGACATTTTTTCGCCCCCCATTTCTCTCGGAGGGATCGAGGGGTGGGGGGGTACGGATGGGGGCTTTTGAACACTTCAAAGGGAGCACAAAACAAGCCTGTTCCCAAATTTTCAAAGCTGTAACCATTATTTCATTCAAATTTTCCCATTTTACTGGGCTATCATCAACAATTCAAAAATAAAACATGAAAAAGCCGACTGATACTGATACTAACTATAACTCATTATTTTATTATTTTAACCAATTGCAATGACTTAACTAACTATATCGAGTAGTAATTTAGTATCAGTATCGGCAAAAATCATTCTCTGGTGTCCGTAGCCAATGAATGAAAGCATTAATTGCGGATAAAGTTGCGCCAGCAAAGCAAACAATCCGTCCTTCACTTTTACTGTGCTTTTTTACTCTCAGCTAGAACTCAGTGTCTATGCTACATAACGCTCCTAAGGAATTGACAACTCTAATGTATGTGTTAACCTGGAAGCAATTGATAAAGTTGTGTACCTATATGTACATTTGTACATAGTTACAACATAACATCTGCGGGGTATCCGTGTGTTCTTTGGCGTGAGCCAACCCTGTCACTCATATGCCAGTGACGGCAACGCTGCCCGGGTTTCTCCAATTTAAAATGCATTGCCTATGCTAGCCATGCTAAATTCTTGGTGTGAAAAGTACAATAGACTGCAAAGCAATAAAACAAAAGTTGCTCTGTCCTGGTCGTTTCAATTTTAGCATAATTTTCTTTGAAAAGTTGATATATTTTTGTCAGCTTAACCTTAAATAAAGTACCTAAAGCACACAACCCCTAAATCATTTAAAGCATTTAAAGTGCAGTACTTTATTTTAAATTTGACATACTGAAATAAAGTACAGTGCTTTAAAATAAAACACGTTTGATTGGTTACCATGAAATTGATTCTTGCTTCTGAGCAAGGTCCCTGTGATTTACCCATGTCACCTCCCCAGAGCAAACCCGAGCTAGCCTCAGAAGAGAGGATGGTTCCTATACGGAAAACCTCTCCGAGACAGCTAAAGTGCTAAGAGACGTTCACTTTCCTGGAGCCGCCATCACGCCACACCCTATCTGGCCAGAGGTGGCCCCCTTCACCCCCGCGGGGGATGATTGGGCGACTGCCGATCAGAGAGTGGACGTGGCAGTGATCACCTGGGCGGTGAAGACGTTCTCAGCATATAAATCACCAGGATTGGACGGCATAATACCAGCTCTTCTGCAGTGGGGACTGGATGTTATTGTTGTCCACCTGGTGAGAATCTATACGGGCTGCATCGCCTTTAGATACATACCAAAAGAATAGAGGGAGATAAAAATTGTTTTTATCCCCAAACCTGGTAAAGGTGACTACTCCACACCTAAATCATATCGTCCAATCAGTCTAACGTCTTTTCTCCTTAAAACACTTGAAAGATTGTGCGACAGACATATAAGGGATACAGCTCTGTACGATTCCCGCTGCGCCCTAACCAACATACATACCAGGAAGATCCACAGAATCAGCCCTACGTTCCGTTGAGGGGATGATTGAAAGATCGCTGGACTATAAACAGTCCACCCTGGGAGACATAGAAGCGGCGTTTGACAAAACAACCTTCCAGACAGCGGATAGAGGTCCTTGAACCGGCAACCTTAGTCAATTTCAAAACCCGCCAGCGATTTCGAGAAGCTGGGGGTTACTCAAGGTCAAAGTAGTGCAATTACTATACCACTAATATACGTAACATATAATTTGGTATAAAGTAAAATCATTATCTGCTCAAGATCTTATTTACGGTTACTGTCATAGGTATATCCAATCTTCATTCTTCAAAGTGATAAAGAAAAAACAATGATAATTAATTGATAAGTAGGTATATAATGATTGTCGCCTTCGTGAGATTTTAATAATTTTTCATAGGAAGCTGTGAACAAACTCGCTGTTTTAATTTAAGCAATTATAAATACATATAGATATATGATAAAAATACTACAGTAATTTCATCTTGTCATCAATTGTGAATCGGTTTCAATCGAAATTTTTTAATATGCTCCACATTTTGTTTTTCTTATTTTTAGTTACTGTAGCAACTAATGGCGAACTTTGCGGTAAGTAGCAATTTCGACAAATTAGGTGTAATTTATACATGTACTTATTTTTTAGTGCACCACAATGGCAGTAGGCAATCACCCATCAATATAGATATCCCAGATGCACCAACAAGGCGCGCACTTCCTTTAAAATGGAATTATGGATATAACTCGGCACCTCAAAAAATGTATTTAACTAACACCGGCCATTCATGTGAGTAACTAGTTTTAATAAATGAAGAATAGCCAATAACGTGTCTAACGTGTCCCAAATTTGAAAAATTACGATACCTTCTTTAAAAATCGATTCTTTAAATTGTAATGAAGTACTTAATTAATGTAACCAACCTCAACTGTAGCTATTTGAGCAATGAGGTGTGCAAATTGATACTTTAATGCGTTGTTACCTAATGTTCATTCCAATCTCTTTTTTGCTACGAGATTAATGGTATTTTGAAGGCTAATCAATTTGTGATAAATTTTTACAGAAGTTTGTGGATTGACAATGTCGTTAATTTTTTGTTACCTACTAGAAAACGATTCAACGTTTTCAGTTTTTATGAAGCTTATTCAACAGTAATATCCCTAGTTCACGTAAAATAATCGATAAAATTTTGACGTTTCTACAAAAATGTTTTGCTAGGAAATATTTTGAGTGAATTTGCCATTCTAACAAAATGTCGAGACGAAGTCGAGAGACATTTAGGATGGCAAATGCACGAAAAGTATTTCCGTTTAACAAAGAATTTGAGTAAAGGAAGCAATAGCAATAGCTATTCGAAAAATAATCTTGCCGAATACCCCACGTGCACCTAAAATAGTTGATAAAATTTTGACATTTCCTTTACTTAAATTCTTTGCTAAACGGAAATACTTTTCGTGCATTTGCCATCCAACATGTCTCGACTTCGTGCCCTTAGGTTAAATTTCGTCTCCACATTTCGTTATTATGGCAAATTCACTCAAAATATTTTCTAACGTCAAAATTTTATCGACTATTTTACGTGAATTAGGAATATCACTATTGAATGTTTATTTGGTTTGTTCTAAATTACCCTATTTTTAGTTTTTATATCAATAAAATGTTTAATCTCCACGTATTTTAGTAACGCTAACGGTAACTCACACAGAACCTCTTCAGTTATCATCCGGAACATTAAGTATTCCATACAAGTTTGAGCAGTTACACTTTCATTGGGGAGAAAATGACGGAATTGGCAGCGAACACTTAGTAAATGGGTTTCAATATCCCATGGAAATGCATTTGGTACATTCGCAGAATGTCAGGAAAGATATTGATAATTTAGCAGTTGTTGCTTTTCTTTTCAGGGTAAGTTTTCCATTGTTTATTCGTTAATAGATTCAGTCCTTTAGGTAATGCCAACGCCAAACCCTGCTTTACAAGCGTTAGTGGATGCTGCCAGTTGTCTTAAGGATCCAACAAAATTACAGGAAGAAGTAACACCCTTCGCTTTAACAGAATTACTACCTGATTGGGATTATTCATATTTTACATATAACGGATCCCTTACTACACCACCGTATACGGAGTCGGTAACATGGATTATATCTGCAATTCTATTAGACATTTCAAGATCGCAATTGGAAGTTTTTAGGGAAGTTGCAAAAGCTCACAAGGATCTTAAAAACAATTATAGATGCGTACAGAACATTAACCAGCGCTTAGTTGATTTTGTACAAGTGTATTCAGATAAGTATAATTAGGTCTGCAAGCAAATTGTTCTTGGTATAATACATTCAGTTCGTTTTATTGTATTGCTTACCTATTTGTTCAGTAAAATGTGTACCTATTATAACTTCATTTGTTTTTAACAATAAAATGTATGAAACTTACAGGGTTTACCGTTGAAGGTCATTTGAATAGTCCTAAGTATCCAAAAATGATATTAAATAAAGACCTTTTTTTCTTCTTATGTTAATTAACATAAATTAAAAAGTAACCTTCAAAACGGTTATTACTCAGTAAACAACCAACTTGAGAGCGCAAGTGCGCGCGAAGCCGCGTTTATATATTGTACTTACTTACTAATCACAGATACTGTGCTAATATTGTGAAAGAAATTAGTGACATGTGTAGAACATTGCAGAAAGTAACATAATCGTGGTCTGAGAATATTGAAAGTGAAAGTAAACAATTTAAACTCTTTACCAAATGACGAGAAAGACATCCTACTTCCACCACGTGCCCTGAGCAGTGAGCAACAATAATCGCAGAGGTGCCTCCCTCCGAAGTAAATTAAAATACACAGTTTTTTAATGCACTTAGACAGTCTTTTCAAATTTGTATTACAAGCGTCTTTAAATTGTTGGATGAACGATTGACATAATGTCGATACACTTTTAATTTTTCCTTTATATCAGTAGCGGCTCGAGACTTTAGAAACAGGTGACGCAGAATTTTAACAAACACACGGACTCAATCATCTCTCACAATAATGTACATTTAATATTAAAGATGATGGCATTACAGAGAAATGGTATAAAACCATTCAACCAGTTCAAATCCGTAAATCTCTAGTGAAGCAACACTTCACCTGCGTCACCTGACGAACCGCCACTGCTTTATATGCTCCGATAATATTTTGAATTTGTATTAGTTAATTTTATCAATAGATATGGTATTCAAACCTTAATCTAGTTTTTATTATACGCTTATGCAAACGGAATTATTATTATTATACTACTTTACTTACTAATAATTAAGGGTCTAGATTTACGACAGTATTGGTATTGGTAGCTAATGTCTTGAATGCCGCGACGCATGGAGAAATTTTTAAATTGTTTTTTAGTAACGTAAGTAATAATTGGTAAGTTATACCCTTTGATTATTGATTATAATATATAACTACTGGAAACGTGAAGCTAAAAAAAGAGGTAGGCTGTGTTTTGCGGCTTCATAAGCTTGCGTAGATATATGTTTTTAGTAGAAACTCTGTACCCATTTCTCTCTCATCAATACCAATACCAATACTATTTCTATTTCACAATTTGGCTTCAATCGGATCAATGTAAAGTACTTATATATGTATAATCAAAGGTTATACCTATGTATAGTTCGGCCAATGGATCTTTACCGATCTATATGTTCACATACAACGACGTGCGTATCTGTCATTCGAGTACTTTATTACTAAAATAAACAAAGACAAACTGCAAATCTCAGTCAGTTTTTCCTTGTTTGTTTTTAGTAATGAAGTAGGCGAATGACAGATACGCACGTCGTTGTATGTGAACATACATCGGTAAAGATCCATTGGCCGAACTATACGTACACCCACCGGATTGGAGTTCTGCTTGTGAATTATACGCAAGATTACCAGTGCGGAAATATCTTTGATTTGTAATTATACATTACAACAACCGTAATTAGTGACATGTGTAGAACATAGACCAGACATAGTCCAGTCAATGAATGCTTACAAAAGAGGGGTGTTGTAGAGTGCATGCAATGTGCGAGAATTATTGACTTCAGGACTTTATTAGGAGAAGTTAGTAGGTAAACATACCAAAAGTCCCTGCCCCTGGTAGGTGAGCTTAAGGTAGGAAGGGGAGAGGAAGAGGCCATTTTTTGGTTTTTTGATTATATCTCGGAAACGGCGGACTCCAGAAAAATTGATTTAAATGAAAATAAAAGCTCCCACGATCGTTTGTTAGAAAAATGTTCAGAAAGGAAGTTATAGACCATTAAATTTTCTTTAATTGGATGTAACTTTTGCTACTTTATCTTCAACCAATAGAATTTCTAACATGTAGACTCAGTTTCGATATTCCTATAGAAATGAGTAATTTAGTATGTTGACACTTATCCAAAGGCAAAGAATATATTGTAGCGTGCATAGAATTGCGAAACTATTTGGCTTCAGGACTGTGTTAGGAGTAGTTAGTAGATAAACATACTAAAAGTCCCCGCCCCTGGGAGGTGAGCTTAACATGGGACGGGGGGTGGGGGGAATTTTTGGGTTTTTCGATTGTATCTTGGCAACGGTGGATTGTAGAAAAAATCTACAAACTCAGGTGTCTTGGTTTTTGAAACCGATAGTACAAGGTCGGACGCGATAAAGAAAATGGGAGTTGTATTCGGAACGGTCCTATGGAGGGGATATTAGCGTGGGTAATTTGAAAATTCGCAGTGGCGGAGTATGCTTAAAGTTTAAAATATGCAAGAATATATTATAATATTAATAAATCCAGTAAATAATAAAATAAACAATGCTTCTTTGAGATTTTGTATTTCAGATTTACGTTATTGACATGAAACCGTGTGATAGTTTGGTCGCCTATACTACATTACACGTTAGCGATATTTTACTACGGCACTGTATATTGCACATTTACTCATTAGCAACCCGATTCGACTTCGGCATACGTCGCTTACGTTTTCTTTATCGCGTCTCACCTTGTAGATAGTATCGCACGACATTCTTCTTAACAAACTCGAAATGTAAAATTTTAGCAGTCAGTACTTACTACTTATTTAAAAACAGGACTCAATTTGCTAGTTACAACATGTTATCAACGGAATTGACTGTGACTCATGCTGTTCCTCAAGGATCAATCTTTGGCTCGCTGTTATACCTAATTTACATCAACGACTTGGCTTCAAATGTAAATTCTAATTTGATATTATACATTATACATCTTTCAGAAATTGCAAATGAAATGGGCATAAAATAGTTCTATGCGAACAAATTATTATTAAAAAACTAATTCACTATTGTTCACTCTTAAAACATCCGTTGCATCTAAAGCACGATACACCTACAGACGGTATGCCGATGCGCAGTATCGACGTCATCTGCGATGCAAACTCAAGCGTTTGTGTATGTATAAAGCATGCAAATTTTGGACGTAAAGTGGGAATTGTGAAGATTTAGCTTGAGCAATTACATTTATTAATAAAGTAATTACTTTTTGGCTAGGTATTTACACAAAATATCAATCAGAAATTGAATTTGTGACGTCATGCGCAAAGCGAACGCCTTTGAGACAAATAATTATCATACCGTCTGTAGGTGTATCGTGATCTGAAGCAAATTCTTTGGATTACCTCGGCGTGATATTAGACAGCGAACTATCCTGGTCAGCTCATGCTGACGAACTAGTTAAGAAACTCACCGTTGTCGCTTTTCAATTTAGATCTCTTTCCAAAGTTATCTACAAAGGTGCTAAGGTTAGTGTATTTCAATTTTCAGTTGCACCATTGAATAAAGAATCTTTCACTCAACGGTTGCACACACCAACATTAGCTATGGTATTATCGCATTGGATCATTCCGCAAGCAGCGAGCATCGCAAGTTTCAGAAAATCATCACAACATATTTTATTACAGTTTCTGCGACTTTATAAAAGTGACTTCAAAAAATAAAAGTGTAATAGCTTTTACAATTTTTTGATTAACCTGTTGTTGTTATATGTATTTGGGCTTGATATATATTTTTTTTTAAATCGGCCAGAAAGTAGTACTTTCCGGATTATTTTTAGGCCAGAAAATGTCATTTTGTCGGACCGAGCCGGAAAGTTATTGTGATAGTCCGGTAAAGGTTTACCGGACTCATTTTTACTTTACCGGACTCATTTTTACTTTCCGGCCTAGAATGGTCAATTTTTCTGCCCGTTTCTGGCCGATTTAAAAAAAAATATTGTACGTAATACGTCCCAAAAGTGCTTTTACTGGACTCGCAGGCTTGCAGGACTCGCCTGCGGCTCGTCCTGTAATTTGCATACTTGTCCAGTAAAAGATCACTTTCGGGACTTGTTACCTAAACTACTATTATACTTGTGGTGTACGAAATCCTTAGAAATTGATATTCATGTTTTTGTTTGTTTATCTAATGCGTTTTATACCTACATACAATATAATTTAATATAATTGTCACTCACTAAAAACTAAGGTTCGTCTGTTAAAGTCTTCTCTTAAGTAGAACTTTTTAAACGAGTTGAGTATGTATTCATATTGTCATTCTTATAAAACTAAATGTGTTTTTGTATAAAGGTATCAAAATGTGATTAATTGGTAGGATAAATCAAACTAAATATACATATAGAATATACAATGTAATTGTCAAGTGCGAAAAATACTAATATGTATTTATTGAACACAATAAATGAAATATTAAGGTAAATGACGAAAAAAAATACTGAATGGAAAAAAATTTCAGTTTGGCAGGGTTCGACAGGGTTAAGATAGATGAACGGCTTTATTATTATGATGTTTAATGGTTGTATTTATAATTCATATAACTTTAACTCGATAGATAAACTCGAAAATTTTTACAAATGGAGTAAGTACAAAAGTTTCTCTCCGGTCGTATATTATATCTTAATCTATACATATACCTTATAATACCCGAAGGTGTAAGGGGTTATTTTATATAAAGAACTGAAAATCTGACTGACCGGTAGGTTCAAAGATATAATAGTAAACATTCCTTGGAATTGTAACTTGTTACGTGGCGAACATTTCATTTCTTTACAATTCATAGTCTTTTTGGTGAACATAATTCGGCATCCATCTTACTATAATCCTTTTCTAATCCTTTCTCATAATTAATTCTTAGCTTCTTTTAGAGAAAAAATAACCCTTTCTTCATAAAATTCAGCCTTTTGTATCAAAAAATATCTCTTTACCAGACTTTATATTTTTGTTTAGATAGATGATACTGAATTTTTGGATTTTAAAAGATTCTGTAGAGGGTTAACGAATAATTTAATTCATCACAATTACGAAGAATTGGACGACCTATTTCGCCAACATTTAGACACGTGGAATGGATTTGAAGGTCATCATCTGATCTTTGATTTAGAAGTAACTTAATTGCTTTGTTTGCAATTTTTTTGTTATCGGTACATTACAATCAAATCTTGTTATTTAAGTGCCTATTATTATTAACAAAAGTGGAAGATAAACTCTTCATTGTCTTAATCGCAAATAATAATAATTATTTTTTAGCATCGTTTACGTTGCGATTATGTAACGATTTCAAATTCATTCTTGTTTCTGAGCAAGGTCCCTGTGATTTACCCAGGTCACGTCTCCAGAGTTCTTCAACTTGGTACGAAGCAATCAAATTCTCCTCGCAAATTTGTCGTCTATACAGTTCTTGTTCTCGGCTGAGCTGTTCGGTCTTGATATTACCTACCTCGTACCGCCACTTTGCTCATTTCCAATCCTTTTTTAAAATTAAAAAGTATTAAAAACACTGTCTTATTTCCGATATTTCTAAGCAATAACTGAAACCTTTACTCGACGGTCAGTCAATACCACGTTACCAACCTTGCTTATGATTTCTTCAGTTCGTGTTTCTAGAGGACTTGCCTTGGAATCGGCTTGGTTTCACTGTTCCAGTTAAATTTTTCGTTTCTGATCTTTGTTGTAGCTAATTACTTTCCTAGGACAGGTTTCCAGATGTTCGGTAACCTTTGGGTTTCTCAATTTCGATGTCTATCCGAATGATGCGATGTATTGTATTTTGTAGGTTTTCTGCATGGGCTCAAATGACGAACGTATCGTCAAGATATCTTAATCATAGTTTTGAGTTTGTATGATGTTTTTTCCAATGCTCTGGTCTCAAAATAAAATTTCCAAAAATTCAAACACATAAGTAGTAATAAGATAATGAAAGCGCTTGTTTGTAAGGTCGGTCTGCCATTTCACATGTTTGTTTATTTTTTAATTGTGATTTATTTCGTGGCGATTGAGACTTTACATTTTCAATAAAATGCAATATTCATTATTTGATAAAGCATATACACCGTTCTGTTGGAGGCCAAACAAATAAACTGGTATACCCACGTCCAGGAACTTTCTAACGTTCTTGTCACTGACACGGTAGTAGAGTAGAGGCTCAATTGGGGATTGGGTCCCCATCAATGAAAACAATAACCTTCATCTGAAAAAAGTCGTAAGTTGTTTTGTACCCCATCATCTTACAGATTTTCAAAACCAGAACGAGTACGAATTTGCCACGAAACTCTAACATTGCTTAAGAATGGGGGGGTACGAAATTTGGTCGAAAATTGTAACCGGCGATCAAACTTACATACCATTTTTCGACATTCCAAGTCAACAAGACAGCCGCGTATGGATCTATGACGACTAGGCGACAGCAACAATAATAATCAAAAAGCAGCGAGCAATCACGAAAGTAATGTACACTGCGTTCTTTAGAAGTAGGTACCGGTCTAATGAGCGCTATTAAGCTAGAGGAACAGAAAACTGTCACAGCTAAATGGTACGTCGAACACTGTTTGCCGGAAGTGTTTAATAAAGTGTCAAAGGAGAGAATTATGCTACATTGCGATAATGCTTCTTCCCAGAGCTAACCCGGTAGAATTTGACTGTGAACAAGATTAATATAATTGTACACCTTCCCTACTGACCGGATCTAACAATGTGCGACTTTTAGCGGTCAGCGGAGGAAGAGATCGATGCTGTTGTTTGGTGTAGTTTTCATAGTATGTATTCCTAAAGCTGCTTGGCTTGGAACATTTAAGTAGTGGAGGGAAAGAATGCCTAAGTGCGTTATAACAGAAGGCAACTACTTTGAACATATCCAAAGTAAAATTTGAATTTACCTACCTAAGTTTTATAAACTTACCAAAATGGATTTCATTCGTTTTGTCAAAATCGTATTACCTAACGGATGTCAAAATGGTTACCTATTTATATACCGATCAACTAAATTCTAAATTGTATGTAACCACTGAAGTTTAACCAACCTTATACAGGGTGATTCACGACTATTCCCTCGGTCTCTTGTGCCTAAACGGTACAAGATATCAGCTTCATTTTTTGGTGACATATGTAAATTGATAACGACTATTTTTTAAAATTATTTTCAATTATACAGGATGCTTCACAAAATTGTAATATATCAAAGTTAGGTTTTTTTAAATGCAACCCCCTGTATTTTATTACATTTTTAGATTATACGTTAAAAACTAAGGTAACTTTACTAAACGTTCCCTATACCTATCGGCGCTTACCAATTTTGAGAAATTGTGATTTTAAGGAAAATATTCAATTTAAACAACCCCTAATAACACGGAAACCACTTACTTTCAATAACACAAATTTATATCGATTTATCTTGACCTTTAAGGCTTTCATTTGCACTACGTAGGATTTCGATTTTTTGTACAGGGTGTTTAGAAAAAGGATTCATATTTTATATTTTTCAAACATCAAAAACTCACTTAACTTAAATGGAACACCCTGTATGTTTTTATTCTATGTTAAATAACTTTTTATTTTCTATCAAAAACTATGAGTAATAGATATGTCTAAAATCAACGATTAAAAAGTTATTAAGATTTTTCTCTAAAATTTGTATGAAAATGGTTTTTGTTTGCATTCTTGTAGGCCATGAGTAGAACACGGGCACTAGACGCCATCTTGGATTTTGACGTCACTAACCCACAATAGGCCCACGTGGGGGGCGTGTTTTTTATCCTTAGGGCTGATGCTGGATGCCCTTTTGGTTTTCTGGTTTCACGTGGGGGGCGTGTTTTTATCCTTAGGGCTGATGCTGGATGCCCTTTTGGTTTTCTGGTTTCACGTGGGGGGCGTGTTTTTTATCCTTAGGGCTGACGTAATTTATCTTTAGGGATGATGCTGGATGCCCTTTTGGTTTCTTAATGCCTTTTTGCCTTTTCTGAATGCCTTTTTTGCCTTTTTCTGGATGCTGAATGCCATTTTGTCCTTTACCTTAGGACTGGCTTTGAGGATGACCTTGAGATTAACTTTGCAGTTGACCTTGCGAAGCGACCTTGAGAAAAGACCTCGAGGATGACCTTGGAGTTGACCTTGGGAACGTCCATGGCTTTCACCTTGAGATTTCACCTTGAAATTTGTTCTTGAGATTTGACCTTGGTTTTTCCTGAAAGATGGTATAAATACCTGCAATTGCGTTTACTTAATTTAGTTCTGTTTTGAAGAGCATATTATTATCATTATGGAGTGTTTAAATGTTAATCAGATTTTGTGCTTGTTCCGTGGTGGTTTATTATCCCACAAGGAGTTAATAAAGGCTTACAATCATATTACTTGTAAGGTGTTATGTGAAAATGATGCTATCGATTCGGTAGAAGTGTATAATGAGTTTGTGGAGGCTGTGCGAAGAGCTGGTGGCATGTAAGTATTTCTGTGTTTTATTTTTAAGTTTTAATTATTTGCATAAAGTCCCGCTCAAGTAAACACGCAAGAGGAGGTGGTGGAAATGTCAGCAGCGGAGAGTATGATAACGGTATGTCTTTTTATTTTTCTATTGTTTCATTTAGTGAATGAGTACATTACAGCAGCAATTGGGTGCAGGCCCATCAACACAGCAAGAGTCCGGACCATCCTCTACCCAAAAAATGTTTAAACACATAATGTAATTGGTGAATCCGACACGAAGTTTATTAAAAAGTTTAATACGACGTGCAGAACTTTGAAATTTACCTTTAATGACGAGACATGTAAGGACAACCCCTTAACATGGCTACAGGTAAACAAAATATATCGCTTCCTAAAATGTTATTTTAACACATAGTTTTGCAGAGTGCATTCGAGGAGTTGCACACATACATTGTGAAGGATGCGGCTCCTTCAGATCGGGTCGGATCGCATTGAGAAATCCCAATTTCCCTGACAAACCTATCGGCCTCTCCTTTAGAAGAGTGGACCAGTTGTCGGTAAAGGTGATTATGGCGCTACTGGACAAAGTAATGCAGAGCAATGCTAGCTTTTTTTCAGTGACTTGTTAGTTTTAAACGTGGATAGGGTGAGAATACCTGTTGGCTATGGACGCAAAAATTTGACAGGGTTAAAGTTTGAAGATTTTTGCAAATCAAAGAAAATGGGAATTATTGTTGTACCCGCATCGAACGATAATAATTGTTTAGCTCGCGCACTAGTCCTAGCAATAGCATTTAGAACTAACGATCCATGCTTAGTAGTATGAAGCTGGGCTACCCGTTACTTTCAAACGCGGACCATGCAGCTCTACCATAACAGCGTGTAGACCTCAGTCAGGGTGGTAGTTACCAGCACATACAGTCTTTTCAAAATCATTAGCCTCATACACCATTGTAGTTTATAATTCGCGAATAGGTGATTCGGTTTATTTTGAGGGTCCTAGGGAGCCGGGTAGAGTAGTCTTAAATTTAATACTCGAAGACGAACACTATAATGTTATTACCAGTTTGACTTCGGCATTTACTTGCAGTTATTACTGCGACAAAAAGGATCATAATGAAATGTCAGTATCAGTGTCCTTGTTGCCATGAAAAACCACCTTGTTCCATTCAAAACGCAAAAATTGTTTGCAAAGATTGCAATAGAGATTTTCACGGACAAGAATGCTTTCAAAACCACAAGGACACTGATCTGTGCAAAAAATTGCGTAGATGTTTGAAGTGTCTGAAAACTTTTGAAGTAAAAGGTAAACATAGATGCGGTTATAGTCGTTGCCCTACGTGCAAGAACGAAAAACCTATTGGGCATCATTGCTACATGGCTGTTAACAAGGCTCCACGTGACACTGCTGAAGGTAAAACATCTATGTTTATCTTTTACGATTTGGAATGCATGCAGGAGAAAATTGCGAGGGAACAAATGATAGATTTCAGCATGAGTCCAATCTATGCGTGGCCGTGAATGTTTGTCCGGTTTGTATCAAATGCAGCGACGATTTGCATAAGCCGTGTCCTACGTGCGGTGAAAGAGTGCACATTTTCAGGGAAGATCCTGTTGAATCGTTTCTATCGTACGTTGCCGAGAAAGCGCGAAAGTTTCAAGTTACATGCATCGCACATAATATGAAGGGGTACGATGGATGTTTTGTGCTTAGATGCATGCTAGCTAATAGTGCCCGGTGGAGACCAAAAATCATCTCAAACGGCCTCAAATTAATTTTAATCCAATGCGATGATATTAGATTTATCGACTCCCTTAGTTTCATTCCGTCATCTCTCTCGGTATTTCCGAAAACTTTCAATTTCCCCGAATCCAAGGGATACTTTCCATTTCTCTTCAACACATCTGAGAATCATAATTATGAGGGTCCTTTGCCTGCCTTAGAATATTTTTGTACCCATCAGATGTCGACGAAAGAGCGACAAAACCTTTTAGACTGGCACGCGACCCAAAATAATTCTGTTTTCAAGATGAGTGAAGAGATTGTGCGGTATTGCTTAATGGATGTTAAGATTTTGGTTAAAGGTTGTGTTCAATTCAGGTCGATGTTCATGGACCAAAATAAAGTCGATCCCTTCGAGGAGTCAACCACAATTGCGAGCGCTTGCAATAAGGTGTTTCGTCGGTTGTTCTCAAAGAAAATACAATTGGGGTTGATTCCAAAAGGCGGGTATAGACGTGCCGACAAACAGTCCAAAGTGGCGATACAGTGGTTACGTTGGGTGGAACATTCTCAGCAGCTGACCATACAGCATGCCGGAAAAGCTCGTGAGTTTAGAATACCTGAAGGTAGTAAGGTCGATGGTTATTGTGCCGAGACAAATACGGTTTACGAGTTTCTGGGATGCTATTGGCACGGTTGCGAAGAATGTTTCCCCAACCAGGCCAATGTTGACCCCAAGTTGGACATAAATACGGCAATGTTTGTCGGAAACGAAAACACGGTGGCTCGTTTAGTACAGTCAATCTGTCGTAAAAAACAGAGTTTGAATGAAAAAACTGCCCCAAGGGTAAAAGTTGTTTTAATCGTTGAAGAATGACGTACTTAAGCTGCCTTCGCGATGGGCATGTGCTACCTTGGCGCGTCTTTTTGAAAACTCAAAAAAAGTGCCAAAAAAATTTTGAAATGCATTTTTTCTCGAAATGTATGCATTTCACAGAAAAATCGATTGATGACAAAATGTAGAGAACGTTGAGATCTACAATTAATGTCATTGGGGCAATGCTGTACAGCAAGAAATGCACACGGTAGGTGGCGCTGAAGTTCCAAAAAAAAGTGTTTTTTCCACTTTTTTCGCCATGTAAATATTATTTTAATGCAAAAATTTAAATAGAAAAGTTTTCCTTTTAATTTTATGAACAACTTCTATTTAAACAATTTTTTATACAACTTACCGTTTAAAAGTTATAGTGCAATATAGCGCTTCGTATACAGCACCGTGCTGCTAATGGTAATTTTTTATACTACATCTTAATAACCAATTAAAATGGTTACAATGTTATGAATAATATTAATAATTGAATCTTCATTAAAACGTGCACCTCAGATGTGTACTCATATTGCGTGCAACCGTATTATTGGAATTTCATACTTTGCGAGCTGCAACTTTTAAACGGTAAGTTGTATAAAAAAAATTGTTTAAATAAAAGTTGTTTCATAAAAATTAAAGGAACAACTTTTCTATTTAAATTTTTGCATTAAAATAATATTTACATGGCAAAAAAGTGGAAAAACACTTTTTTTGGAACTTCAGCGCCACCTACCGTGTGCATTTCTTGCTGTACAGCATTGCTCCAATGACATTAATTGTAGATCTCAACGTCCTCTACATTTTGTCATCAATCGATTTTTCTGTGAAATGCATACATTTCGAGAAAAATGCATTTCAAAATTTTTTTGGCACTTTTTTGAGTTTTCAAAAAGACGCGCCAAGGTAGCACATGCCCATCGTGAAGGCAGCTTAAGTACGTCATTATTCAACGATTAAAACAACTTTTACCCTTGGGGCAGTTTTTTCATCACTCCATCGACAGATTGACTGTACTAGTTCTCAGCGTCTTCGCAAGCATGGATATAATTTAGTGGAAATGCGGGAATGCGATTTTAAAGGTTAATTCTCGTAAACGAGGAAATTACGAACATTCATACATAATTTAGGCGATCAAGATGACGAACCCTTAAACCCTCGTGACGCTTTTTACGGTGGCCGCACTAATGCCAGCAAAACACTCTACCATAAGTGTGATGGAATTAGTGAGAAAATTATGTATTATGACGTGTGTTCATTATATCCTTATGTAAATAAATACCGTAAGTATCCTATAGGTCATCCAAAAATTCATGTAGGCTTAGAATGTAAGAACATCTGATTAGATACGGTGGAGGGTTTAATTAAATGCAGAGTACTACCACCCTCTGATCTCTATCACCACCTGTTTTGGCCTCTAAAAATGCATGGGCAAGTTGATGTTTTGTTATGGCCAGGACTTGTGGCGTAGAGCTAAATGAAGGGGAATGCAGCCATAGTGAAACGAGCGCAGTTCGTTGGAACTTTTGTAGCTGGACGACTGCGTAAAGCTATCGTAAAAATTATAAAGTTTTAGGAAGTTTTCGAGATCTGGGAGTATAAGGTGACTGTATATGACAAACCACGAACAGGTGGGCTTTGTAGCAGGGTTAAATCGATTAGTTCCTTAACTGAAACGGAATGTTCGGGGATGGCCAGTCACTGTACTACAGATTCCGAAAAGAAGGAAAACATAGAAGATTATTACGCTAAAGAGGGGATCCTATTGGACGAAAATAACATCAAGAAAAACCCCGGTTTACGATACTTGGCCAAAACTCATGCTAAATTCATTTTGGGGAAAATTTGGACAACGTGAAAATTTACCCCAGACCAGTATTGTATCTGAGCCAAATGACCTTTTCAAATTATTTACAGATCCTTTGGTTCAGGTACAAACCATTAACCCCATTAACGATGATGTGGTGCTTGTAAGTTGGGACAGACCTGAGGGTGAGGGCGAGAACCTAAAAACTATTAATGTGTCCATAGCCGCATACACGACAGCTCATGCACGTTTGGAGCTATATAGTTACTTGGAAAAATTAGGTCGGCGTGTTCTGTATTACGATACAGATAGTGTCATTTTTGTTGCGAAACCCGGCGACTGGAAGCCAACTTGTGGTGATTTCCTTGGTGAGATGACCGACGAGCTGGAAGCATATGGTGAAGGAAGTTACATAGAAGAGTTTGTTAGTGCGGGACCGAAAAACTACAGTTATAATGTGTTTTCCACCAGTGACCAGACACTTAAATCACGTGCAAAGTGAAGGGTATTACCTTAAACTACAAAAACTCTCGTGTCATAAACTTTGAAACAATGAAAGATATGGTGCTTAGTAATAGTAAGGATTCTCTGTATGTTTATAACGATAGGAAAATTGTTAGAGATAAGAGTTATAATGTAATAAGTAGGCCCGAATCTAAACATATAGGATAAGTTACTCTAAGCGGCGAGGATCGAAAACTTTGGATACTTGCCGTTTGGATATAAAGATAAATACAAAAATAAGATAATATATTTATATAAATAAATGCAAATAAAAAGAAACATGTTTTATTTCAGTCAGTATGCGTAGGTATGGTTTAACGATTCTCGTAATTCTGTGCATTACATGATGTCTGGCAATATCCCTATAAGCAGGCCCGTAAAAGGGAATGGGAACAATATGCTAGAGATTCTGTTCGTTTCGCAAGACGAGTTGAAATCGTCAGCAAAGCTATTTCACCAATATTAGAAAGGAACATCGGAAATTTGTATTGGCCACACGCGCTTACCATAATGTGCCTCCTTCAATTGATTGATACAGCAATTGTTTATTAAAGTCCACGTATTCAAACCAAAATGGCTACAAAATCAAAATTCCCACCAAAACCAAAATGGCTGCCAAGTAACAGTTCTAATCGTACGCACAACACATCTTAAGGTGCGCACGACATAGTTTATGGTGCGTACAACAATATTGTATTGTGCGCAAGGTAAAGGGTACTGTGCACCACGTCAAAAAAGTATTGTGCGCAAGGTAAAAGGTACTGTGCGCACGTCAAAAAGTATTGTGCGCAAGGTAAAAGATGCTGTGCGCACGTCAAAAATAGCAGATCCTCATTAAGATTACAAAATTTAATCGCATAGAGACAATTATTCTTATAAAAACATGTATTTAGTTAAAGTATCTGGTTCTACAGTCATATAATAACACTGTGTCATCAGCAAATAAAACAATTTTACAATTTTTAACAACATT
Organism: Pyrocoelia pectoralis; assembly: GCA_036250285.1. Lineage (NCBI taxonomy): Eukaryota > Metazoa > Arthropoda > Insecta > Coleoptera > Lampyridae > Pyrocoelia > Pyrocoelia pectoralis. The sequence continues at coordinate 36,666,172 of CM070074.1, forward strand.
AAATATTTTATTTTGATGAATATTTTTCATCTTTACTAGTCTTATCTAATGATTCTTCTTCGTTATGCTTGTAAAAGTATTCATACTTTAATCCCGTCAAGTTTTTTGCGTCCATAGCCAACAGGTATCTCACTCTATCCACGTTTAAACTAACAACTCACTTGAAAAAATGCTAGCATTGCTGTGCATTACCTTTTCCATTATCGCCCACCGACCACTGGTCCACTCTTCTGAACGAAAGCCCGATGGGTTTGTCGGGAAATTGGATTTCTCATGCGATTCCGACCCGATCTGAAGGAGCCGCATCTTCACAATGTTTTGTGCAACTCCTCGAATGCACTCTGCAAAACTATGTGTTAAAATAACATTTAGGAGCGATATATTTTGTTTACCTGTAGCCATGTTAAGGGGTTGTCCTTACATGTCTCGTCATTAAAGGGTAAATTTCAAAGTTCTGCACGTCGTATTAAACTTTTTAATAAACATCGTGTCGGATTCACCAATTACATTTATGTGTTTAAACATTTTTTGGGTAGAGGATGGTCCGGACTCTTGCTGTGTTGATAGGGCCTGCACCCAATTGCTGCTGTAATGTACATCATTCACTAAATGAAACAATAGAAAAATAAAAAGACATACCGTATCATACTCTCCGCTGCTGACATTTCCACCACCTCCTCTTGCGTGTTTACTTGAGCGGGACATGCAAATAATTAAAACTTAAAAATAAAACACAGAAATACTTACATGCCACCAGCTCTTCGCACAGCCTCCACAACTCATTATACACTTCTACCGAATCGATAGCATCATTTCACCTAACACCTTACAAGTGGGATAATAAACCACCACGGAACAAGCACAAAATCTGATTAAACATTTAACACTCCATAATGATAATAATATTGCTCTTCAAAACAGAACTAAATTAAGTAAACGCAATTGCAGGTATTTATACCATCTTTCAGGAAAAAAAACCAGGTCAAATCTCAAGAACAAATTTCAAGGTGAAATCTCAAGGTGAAAGCCATGGACGTTCCCAAGGTCAACTCCAAGGTCATCCTCCGAGGTCTTTTCTCAAGGTCGCTTCGCAAGGTCAACTGCAAAGTTAATCTCAAGGCCATCCTCAAAGCCAGTCCCTAAGGTAAAGGACAAAATGGCATTCAGCATCCAGAAAAGGCAAAAAGGCATTCAGAAAAGGCAAAAAGGCATTAAGAAACCAAAAGGGCATCCAACATCATCCCTAAAGATAAATTACGTCCAGCCCTAAGGATAAAAAACCGCCCCCCACGTGAAACCAGAAAACCAAAAGGACATCCAGCATCAGCCCTAAGATAAAAAACACGCCCCCACGTGAAACCAGAAAACCAAAAGGGCATCCAGCATCAGCCCTAAGGATAAAAAAACACGCCCCCCACGTGAAACCAGAAAACCAAAAGGGCATCCAGCATCAGCCTAAGGATAAAAAACACGCCCCCCCACGTGGGCCTATTGTGGGTTAGTGACGTCAAAATCCAAGATGGCGTCTAGTGCCCGTGTTCTACTGCCATGATTTTTTTTATTGTAGTTGATTAATTGGGTTAATTCACATAATTTTTTATACGCTTAATAAATGCAAAGATGTCAGATGTCTTCGATATTGCAAAAATAAGCGGCGTTAGAATAATTTAAACATGCTTTTTTTCAAAATTTTACATGGCGAAGCGTCGAAACTGCACGACACTCAGCGACAGGTGCCGACTACGGCATGACTCATACACTGGTGTTTTAGCTAAACTGGTATTTACGAATGATTGTTTTGGCGATCATGGAGCCGTCGAAAAGAGTGTTACAGTGGTGTTTTGTGCCTATGTGCACTAATACGACTTTTACAACACCTGAAAAGACATTTTGACAATGCCTCGGGCGTAAAAATTCGAAAAATGTGGTTCAAAGCAGCTAGAAGAGATTATTTCTAAAATAACTTCTTCGGATTTCTACTGCTGCGAGGATCACTTTGATGTAAGATGTAGTTACTTACTAAGGAAACCTAAATGTTTAAGTAATTGACAAAAAAAATATACATGAGATGTGGTAAACGAGTAAAGTAATGCAATATGCAAATATCTGGCGTAGTAAGAGTCTGTCAAGCAAACGAATTTCACATTGTTAGGTTTTATTCAAGCTTTTGCTCCACGAATTCTGCAGTAGTATTAAATCGACCATCCTCTTTAAGAACTCGGCCAACATAAAAACATCTACTCGAGGAAGATTATCCGACATAGCTTTCAAATAACCTGCATCCACCATCGTAAGAATCAGTTTCAACAACGCAACGATAGCCGACGACAGTGGGCGTTTCCCAGTACGTGAGTCACTATCTGTTTAAAACTGATTTAGCGCGAAACGCTCAGTGTTTGAACACTTCAATTCTTTTTTTCTCGGAAATGGTACGTTTTATTTAACTTTTTGAACTGCAATAGTTTACAAACACGATGCAAAAGCAGAACTTATGTTTATTTTGAAATTTATTTTTTATGAACTAACCCAGGATCATAACTTAATTAAAAATGAAATTGAAGCAGTGGAAAAAATACTGTAGTATGTAAATGCCATTTTTTCCTATGCATAACCGCACTCGTTTTCAAGAGATCTTCTAACGTTATGGTGTTATAGTAGCAAACGCATCCTTTATTCCAATCTTCATGTCATCAGCAGTGGTAGGTGGAGTGTTTGTAAACTAAATTTTTAATGATACTAATAATAATAATATCTAAACAAACTTCATCAAGAAGAGTCGAAAAAGTGTTGTTCTAAAATCCGTTAAAAAATTTTTACTCCGTTCAAGTTTCCATCAAAAAATCAAAATTCTCCCAAATACATGAGGCTCCACCGGTTTTGGCGGTCAACAGGTGCGAATACAGGTAACGATTAGTAATGAAAGTTATGTCAGTTTACCAATAGCCGATATGTTGTGGGGAAAGTGGATTCGTCGGTAAATAAAACATATTTAAAGAATTCATCTTCTTCTTCAACTTTTTCGAGACTCCATAAACAAAAATTCAACCTTCGTTGAAAGCCTCGTCCATATAAATTCTGGTGAAAGTTGAATGTGATAAGAATGGTGTTTATGTTTTTTTTCAAAAATATTTAGATAGACAATTCCTCAATAAATGGATTGGAAGGAGGGGTCCACAACATCACCTACCACTGCTGATGACATAAAGAATACAATAAAGGATGCGTTTGCTACTATAACACCAGATATCCTGAAAAACGTTAGATCTTTTGAAAATCGAGTGCGGTTGTGCATAGAAAAAAATGGTCATCATATTGAGCATTTACATATACCATTTTTTCCATAAATGAATACTTCTTGTTGTGAAATTTTCAGTTTAAATAAGTTATGATCCCATATCTAATTATCACTACAATAAAAAAAATCATGGCCCTACTAGAATGCAAACAAAACCATTTCCATACACATTTTAGAGAAAAAATCTTATATAACTTTTAATCGTTTGATTTTAAGACATATCTATTACTCATAGTTTTTCATAGAAAATGAAGAGTTATTCAACATAGAATAAAAAACATACAGGGTGTTCCATTTAAGTTAAGTGAGTTTTTGATGTTTGAAAAATATAAAATATGAATCCTTTTTCTAAACACCCTGTACAAAAAATCGAAATCCTACGTAGTGCAAATGAAAGCCTTAAAGGTCAAGATAAATCGATATAAATTTGTGTTACTGAAAGTAAGTGGTTTCCGTGTTATTAGGGGTTGTTTAAATTGAATATTTTCCTTAAAATCACAATTTTCTCAAAATTGGTAAGCGCCGATAGGTATAGGGAACGTTTAATAAAGTTACCTTAGTTTTTAACGTATAATCTAAAAATGTAATAAATACAGGGGGTTGCATTTAAAAAAACCTAACTTTGATATATTACAATTTTGTGAAGCATCCTGTATAATTGAAAATAATTTTAAAAAATAGTCGTTATCAATTTACATATGTCACCAAAAAATGAAGCAGATATCTTGCACCGTTTAGACACAAGAGACCGAGGGAATAGTCGTGAATCACCCTGTATACCTAGGTATAACAGACTAAGAACGACCAATAGGAATCGAAGTTAAAGGGTTGAAATGAATGGTACCTAAAATAAGTGAGGTAACTCTGAGGATTCTTCGATATTTCCGTTGTATCGGTTTATTCTATACTTTTATCTTTGGTGATATTTTCACCAGTATTTGTACGAAGGAGTTATTGGATACACCGACTCGCAGAGTTCACTATTTTATGCAAGATCTGAGGTAGTTGAACCCATCCTAAATGAGACACTTCGCTCGCTTCCTTCGTTCTAATGAACTAGCCAACCATCCAAGTACTGATCTGCTAATTAATACTCTGTACGGGCCGTGTATATTCAACATGCTTTGCACCTTTAAATCGTTATTTTAAATTTTTGTCCATTTAAAAAAAAGCGGAAACGTAGCATGCAACTTATGAAGATAGAAAAATTGTCGATCTAATCTGTAACCTTAAACGAAATAAGAAATTTGATAAAATTGAGGAACTATTCATTTCGCTAAGTACAATATGATATTAATCAAATGTCAAAATGTTATCTTTTAATTTCATTCGCTTTCTCTACTTGCTACAACTTCCCAATTTACGCAATATAATTGTTTAGGTTTAGGTAGGTATAATAAAACACCCAGTCTACAAGCAAATCTAAGGAAATATGCAATATAGCCATATAGGTACGTTTTATTGGAATGGAATATTGAAATAATGAAATCAACTGTGTGGTTTCTTTTTTATTATTTGTGCACTTTTTTAGAAAGGGTAAATTTAAATTAGTAGACTCGAAAGTATACATATACTTTACCAGTCCACGACTTGCTCGGAAATGAAAATGTATGAAAAAGACATGTCCAAGGATATATTTTGTTCCTTCTGTACATTTTAATTTCAGTTTGGTCTCATACTGCACCGTTGATTGTGAAAAGGTATGTACCCATAGCATTTTAAATTAGGTCAAATCAAAGTTAAATAATTAAGAAAATGGAATAAAAGTAAAATAAAATTATAAGTACGTCACATTCCATAAAAATTCCGTTTTTATTTTGGATTTATTAGACCATAATACCTCACACATGTTTGTAGGTGAACTTCACTTTAATAAATAACATTTATTGCTCTAATTGACATACAATTTCACTTTTATTATTATAAATATATCGGAGCGTTTCAGTTTTTTTCCAAATTTGTTTAAATACAGTTGAATATTTACGCTAAGTTTTATAAATTTAAATTTTTAATAATGTTTACGTTCGCTGCAACGATTGTACTACTTACCTCAATGAAAGTAATAACAAGTCAAGAATGCGGTAAGTTATCGTAGGTCTATGCACATAATTTAATGTAGGTATGGATTGTATGCTTTTGTTTATCTAGACCAGTAAATCGTTATTAGTAGAACGATGAGGATATAAGTTTAATGCTACCTTCATGAATTAGTAATTGTGGAACGTCTTTTATGGTTTTTCAGAGTTTCATGCAGGTCTAAGGCAATCACCGATCAACATTAAAACGCAGGAAGCTATACCTTTGGTTCTTCCTCCTTTGCAATGGAGTACCGGATATAACATGATACCTGAAAATATGACTTTGATTAACGATGGGAGTTCATGTAAGTACCTACTTCGTTCTTTGTTTTTAAAAATAACGCCACATTATCAAAATATGACATTAATACGTATAACAAAACGTTAATTATAATAATACAAAATTGGGATTGGAACAGACTGACCAATTTTGTCAATTCAATATTTATCCATCCATCCATACCCACGAATTCGCAGTTGTTCGTAATTGACTTTTTTTTATATCCAATTATTTACACCTCAGAAAAATATATAAAATGTGCCTTAAAATCACTGGGATTAACCCTGTATTAGAAAGTAACCTTCCCTTAGGTAATTGATTGTAGAACGGCAATGTCTATGCTTTTTTCTTTTTTTCACATACAAGGTGTAGAGTTGGCCGATGCACCATAGGGATTTCCATGTAAAAATCTTAATATTCGATTATACTTGCTTTCCTAATTATTTTAGACAAAAAGTCTATTTAAGATTTTGGTAGATACAAAATTTCTGAATCGACTGATTTATTTATTTTTACTTTGAATTTTTCAGAAAGCAAATATTTAGGCAAATAAAATTTCCACTTTCTCAAAAATCGGTGGTGCCTTGAAATTGTTGACAGGTAGGTGTTAATTTAATAAAAAAGTAAACTTTTACGCAATGCAACTAAAATCGTTTAATTACTAATACTAACTATATAAAATAACTTTCATTTAACATGTCTGATTCTTGCTACAATGCGATGCTCATTGACAGACAAACAACGATGGTTTTTACGCCAACCTTTGCACGGCACCACTTTTAATTTTCAATTTTTAAAGTAAAATAAAAACAAACAACATGTACGGATGTAAATTTTTTGAATCTCCAAAAATTATATAGCCCTTTTGTCTAAAATAATCAAGTAATCGAATACTTATTAATATTTTTACATTGAAATCCCTATGGTGCATCGGCTAATTCTACACCCTGTATATGAAACGCACTCGTAGATGTATCATAATTATATCTATCTACAAGTGCGTTATATCATTGAATAAAGATTTCACTCAACGGTTATATTAATTTCAATCCTATCTTGTGCGGATATTAATCCTCCATTTTTTATGTATAGTATGTTGTATATCTAAAGCTGATAGTGACAAAGAGTATTTTGAAAGATCATCATTTTCAGTCAACTTCGAATCATTTTAAACAGTTCTTGATTAGAAATAAATGGCAATAATTATTTTGTTTTAATTCACTTAGCTGTCATAATTAAAAACTCCATATTTAGTTTCCTCAACAATGAACTTTTGGCTCCAAGAACTAGGAGATGGAAGGAATGTGGTTATACATACATGATGATGCCCTCACTTATTTCTACACAGTTATTAGGGAATATCTGGATGCTAATTTTCCAGCCGATGGATCGGAAGAGGTGTCAAAATTCGATGGACACCACAAGCAATTTCAATTCAACAAAAATACTTCACCTTTTGTGGCGGTATGTTAGAGAATAGAGAATATGAATGGTAGAATTCGTGATACTTTTCATTTTATACCCAAAATTTAAGAGAGTTTCGGACAACTTTCGTAAGTCAGTTAACTTTGTCAATTTAATTTTGCATTTTGTGTCCTTGAAGGTTTATAATTGTTAATTTTATTTATAATAAATAAACAATTGTTCATATTTTTTACGTTCCATTGACTGTCTTTTTTGCTTCGTTCAGCACCAAATAGCTTTCCTTATAGTTTATTGTTAAGAATAGTGAATATTTCGAATTAAGTAAAAAGATAATGTAAGCGCTATTTGTTTCTAATCAATATGCACTGTTTAAAAGGAATCGAAACTTGATGAAATCGATATTTTTAGTAGTATTTTTGAATGTAACTTTACAAAATAATATGAGACTATTTAAGAAGGCGGATTTTTGGGTATTTAACATTTCCATTTTCTTCTTGAGCGACGAACGGACATAATATTTTATACGGGGTGATTTATGTCAAAGTTGCTTTTTTAATGGAACGTTATATATTATTGCATTTGGATTCCTTGGTCAATTCTAGTGGGACTTTATGTATCACATATAGTACCTAAAGCGAATCGTTTAGCCACAATTCGTCATTTTTACAAAAAGTAGATGTCTGAAAAAATTGAATATCGTGTTCGGTTTTTGTGTTCGGAGAAAATACTACGTCAGTTTACTAAACTATCAAAGTCTATAAAGTCGCATTAGAATTGACCAAGAAATCCAAATATGCGATAATATATAGGGGGTTCCATTTAACAAAATACAACTTTAATATATAACTCACTCTGTATAAACGTTGCGATTCAAGTAAAAATATTTTAGGTTTGTAGCCTTAAAGGCAACGAACTTTAGAAATGTTCGTTAATAAACCCATAATCTTCCATCCATGCGCTATTGACCCACCCTGTATAAGTTTATTTAACACATAGGTAGTTTTAGAAGATTTATTTTAAATTAAGTTTTCTTTTTATACGAACGAAATATTTTACTAGAAAAATGACTTGTATCCAAAAATTAATAATTACATTCATTTTTAATAAATGTATACTAAGTATGTAAAAAGCAATCGTGCACTGCGGATCTCTGTATAAGTGTGTATGAATTAAGAAAATCCCAAAGGGTGAACACTGAACAGTAATTTCTCTCTTCAACCTCTCCAAACATACCTAGATACATCTTTGGAATAAGGAAAATTGTCTAAAACTCCATTGTTTGTTCAATTATTAGAAACATTCAATTGATTTCTTATAATGTGTTATTATTTTAACATGCACCTTTTTTCTAGCACGTTTACGTCGAGTAGCTTAATAATTTGTTGAAAAATAACAACACAAAATTCTCTATTTTCAATGAAATTTAACAAGTAATCGAAGATATTGGTGACCTCGATTATTATAAATCGCATAATATTTTCGATATAAGCATTAATAGCTATATCAGTTCTAATAAATTATTACAATAAATCATATCTGGCTATAGGTAACTAATGTATTATGTGTAACTAACCTGTTATGGGATTTATATGATTATGACCCATATAATTGTACAGAAATTTTGCAATTATAGAGAGATAATAAGCGATGATACGATAAAAGAATTAATTAAAAAAACTTCTATTTTTAGTGCAATTGAGTGTAGAATCCAGTGTGCCCTTGTATTTAAAGGCACCTCTATCGTCTGTTGCATATGATTTTAAAAACATCCACTTCCACTGGGGCGATGGCGAAGATAACAATAAAGGAAGTGAGCATTACATAAATGGACATTTTTACCCTTTGGAAATGCACGCGGTTCATAGACAAACTGTTTCAAATGCAACTGATCAATTTCTTGTCGTTGCCTACTTATTTCAGGTACGTAAACTTTTTTAAACGGACACAATATCAAATAACGTACATTTCACGCTGTAGTTGTCACGTCAAAAGAATCCCGTTATGGAAAGAATAGTGGATGCAATTTTGGATGCCACGCTGTATGGAAATTGTTCAGTACAAAACTTTAAATTAATTAACCTCCTTTACAATGTACCGTTTTCTTACTTTACATATGAAGGATCGCTTACGACACCTCCATACACCGAATCAGTTGTCTTCTTAGTTGCAGCGACATACTTTCCAATTACAAAACAACAGTTGGAAGTCTTTCAAAGGGCCGCAGCAATAAAGCCAGGACTAAGAAATAATTATAGATGTCTTCAAAACCTTAATCAACGAAAAATTATGCATATACTATTACCATCATATTAGAGGAGTAGGTATACCCTATACCATATTATGTACCTTGAAAATGTAATATATTTAAATATAATAAATTATACTAATACGATCTGACGCTTTCACGCCTTTAGCACTAAGAAAACGAATCACAGCGATTATTTCACAACTCACAAACAAACTTAGACACGGTCCAAGGTTTATAAACCTTGGACACGGTCTACGAGTAAAGACTAATATTTTGATTGGTACTGATGAATAGAATTTTGAAGAGCTTCCGAATGTTGTATTAATAATAATACTAATAATAATATTGTAATCACATCCAGCTCAATGCGGATAAAGCTAATAGGGATTTCTAGCAATGTCGCCGCGCAATGGGAAGACTTTGGGGCCCATACTCAAAGCCTGTCTCGTGGCTGTACACTGCTGTGATTAGACCTATGTTCTGTTACGGAGCAATTGTCTGGTGGCCTAGAACCAGACTCCACAACGATAGCACTTCTTAATCACGTACAAAGACTAGCGTGCCTTGCGTGCACGGGCGCAATGCGAACAACTCCCACAGCCGTCATGGAGGCCCTCCTGGATCTGCCTCCACTGGATCACCATGTGAGAGAGTAGGCCGTGCTGGCAGCCTTGCTTCTGAAAAATAAAGGGCTTCAGGGATGGATCTAAAACAATTGAAGGAACAGACACAGGAATTTATTCCAAAGAACTAAACTTCCACATCAGCCAACCACTTTCCAACATTTCGACTGTCTTTCAGAGGCAGAACTAGCAGGAATAACGATTAGTGCAAAAACAATTCTTATGTACGATAAGCCGATAAGTTGGGCCGACTGGCCTCAAAACAACTGTTTTATGGACCAGAGCTGGCTCTTCCACTTGCAGTATCAACTGTAAACAACTCAATAACTCAAGACACCCAAGCCCAGTATAAGGCTAAGTGGAACTTGATGTCAGACTGCCGCCACGCGAGAGAGGCCTTCAGAGGACCATCTCGTAGCTTGGTGCGTTTTTGGACAGGACTATCCAGAAAGAACCTGTCACTACTTGTAGACATACTTTCTGGGCAGTGTAAACTTAACAAGGACATGCACCGCATGGGCTGTGTCGAATCACTATTCTGTAGAGGATGCTACACGGACGACGAGACGTGGCAACACATACTTTGTGAGTGTCCCGTGCTTGTCGCATTAAGTGTTGGTTGGAGATCCTGGACGGACATGGCTAAGATTAGTACCGCTTCCCTGTCCAGAATCGTCAGGTTTATCGCACGTGTGGAACGGCTTGAGTGACGTTGCGGAGTCGAACGACTCTAATCAGGGAGGAGCACAAAGGGGTCCGAAAAGATGGCCTATGTGCGCGTGGACTTCTGACCACCCTCCCATCGCAATCCAGAATCCAGAATGTTTATTGTAAACTATAAAAGTATTGCACATGGGGTAGTGGAATTTAAAAAAAGGTAGGGGTGGGGTGGCTGGTGCCTAAGGGGTGAGCTGCAGAAGATGTCTATATGAGTCATATTGGTTTCCCCTCGATGGTCTAGAAACGTTTTCGAGAAATTTTACTTACCTGTTACAGTTTTAAAGATATGAGGTTTGGCAAGTTTTCCAATTGACACGTGGTAGGCATTTTGAATAACATTTGTAACCAAGTACCTTATCTTTAAAATTCGTTCGCATATTGAGTCACTCGTTAATTTTGATGTGTCAGGTTACATTAATCTGAGTAAAATCATCAAAAGCTTGGTGGCTATCAAAACAAAATTAAGATTGACTGTATACGTAATCATAATCGCATTATAAATAATTTACTTTGCCCTATTGACGCAAAAGGAGCGTATTTTGGAAAGGAAGAAAGAAAGCAACATATAGAAATTATAGAAAATGCGTTTGATGATGGGAAGAATTCGTCCTGCGTTTGATGCATCTGTTAAAGATATACCTATATTAAAATAGCTAATATTGATACGATTTCCGTTCCGTTCAGAAACCTCACTGTCAAACATTTCTTGATATAATACAAATCATTTGTTTATCAGTGCATCCTAGATTTCACGTAACTACACTTTGCATTCTTATTGTAGACAAAAATAGGAAAAAAAAATTTAAGTATCAGTATCGGTAGGTACCTAGTAATTTGAGAAAAAGTTGTAAAAAAAATGTTTAACTAGCAGGATGTAATTGCATATTTGAACGTAGTTTTTAGTTCTGATTAACTTTTTTTAATAACAATTTTCGATATTGTCAAAAATAAAGGTACTTATTTACTCTTGAGCAAAATTCATATTATTTGACAAACCGCGTACACGACTGAAAAAATTTAATATCTGATGATTGTATTTAGATTTTAGAACATGCAGAGCCTTTATAAAGAATAACTTTTTTTCGTAAAATTAATAATAAAAAAGTTTCCCATATGTTGCCAACTTTTACAGACATACTGTATATACAGGGTGTCCATTTGGTAGCCCGTTCTTCAAGTACGGCTTTATTGTTAAATTTACTAAAAAATAAAATACGGGATTGCAATCAGGTTGGATGAAGCACATTTGCAAATTATTTAGACACATACAGGGTGTCTCCAAAAAGTATGGCGCATAAAAACGTATATTTTTTTAAATGGAATGACCCACTTTTTTAAGCGCAAATGTAGGGGCCTTGGGTGAACTTTTCAGTCGTACCATTATTTTTGTATTAAACACGGCGTTGCCAAGTTATTAATTCATAAATAAAA
>CM070074.1:37369906-37397389 GCA_036250285.1 Pyrocoelia pectoralis
GGTTGCGGAGGTGTTAAGCAGGATGCAGGAAGGACTGGATTTATCTAGGATGTGAACAGGTATCAGATCTGGGGGTAGGGTTAAGTTTTATACGGGTTGTTTGTAGTGTGCTGCCGTTCAATTTATAGAGTACGGAGGAAAGGTAATACACAATCCCTGGCTCGGTTCCAACAGGAATCCGTACACAGGGCTGGACAAACACTTAAGGGTTTCGGGAATACGTTGACCAGGCTCGGTTCCAAAATGAATCCGGACACACACAGGGTATAACGCACAATTACGGAACGGTATGATAACAATTACTGCACAGCACTTTAATCACAAATTATGTTTAGGTTCGTAACTACAGGTCTGGAGGTATAATCGGGACTGGTGGATACCTAAATCTCAACTTGCCGTTTTGACACTGGATCTCGCCTTTATAGCCTCGTGGGAGTACCTTATCCACGTGCGGCCCCACCTAGGAACTAGGATCTACCGCCATCTATTTCGCTCTTTGTAAGGCATTAAGGGTCCTTTATTAAAATGGTACAAAAGGGATTCTTACAGATTATCGCCTCTCCGGAGTACCACTGCCCTCTCTTCGGGAGTTATCTCTAGTCGCTTAATTCCCAATTCGGGTAAGTTATTAGTTTCACCATTTTCCCACGTGGGAATAATAGTTTCCCATTCTATATGCTCCATTAGACACATTGCTGCTAACCCTGAGTCGGGGGTTGGTATGCCGGCCAATTTCCCATGGGCGACAGAGTATCCTCTTGTTTTGGGCCCTGGACTCTCCTCCCTCTGCTTTTTCAGTGGAGAATAGGGGCTACCGAACAATCGCTTCATTCGCGCTGTCATCTCCTCTACTTGTCCCGTAATACAGATGGGACCGGGCGCGTGGCTGATGAAAGCCAACGGTAGTCCTCGCTTTCTACAGTAATGGTTTGGCAGCCACGGGTACACCCTCACTTTCGATTTCTTGATCCTTCTCTTCACTGGAGCCATTGCACATAAACTAATGCTGTTCTCACCTGATATTGGAGTTTCCGGCGAAGCTCTCCCCTCTCTATCTTCTGGTGGTGGGGTACTAGGTGGCTCGACTTCTGGTTCATCTGGTCCCACCACTTTTAGATCTTTGACGTGGACCCTCTGGAGGCGGTTTCATTTCCTATCTGTTTGGACTTCCACGATCACAGGCATATTTAGGGGTTAATTTACTGGAGATCCCTTTTCTCTTCTCCGCCAAGATGTGTTCCCTTTAATAAACTTTCTCACCTATTTTCGGCCGATATGGTCTCTGTCTCAAGTCATAGTACCTCTTTTGGGACCCAAACGCCTCCTCCATAGACTCCCGCGCCAGTTGACGAAGGTCCTCTAGCTTTCTCACACAGCGACCATGTTCCTGTGTAGTCAATGGTTCCCCCTCAACTTCCGGCTGTACTTCCCGCAGTAGTGTTCCTGTAGATAGCAGCTCCCGGCCGAAGTTGAGGAACGCGGGTGAAAACTCTGTAGATCTATGCCTTACCGTGTTAGTGGCAAACGCAATCTCGGCTAGTTTTCCATCCCAATCCTTCGCTACCTCGTTGGTTACCTGGGCTATCATAGTCCCAATGACTTTGTTTGCCCTCTCCACAGGATTAGCTTGAGGAGTATACGGCGGAGTACTCTGCTGGATTCCCCATTCGTTCAAAACATTCCGGAAGGCCTGGCTGGTGAACTGGGTGCCATTGTCTGTAATCACTACTCGAGGGGTCCCGAACCGACAAATTATTATCTCCTGTAAATGCTTAATTAGGACCGTACTGGTAGCCTTCCAGATTGCTTTCACCTCTACCCATTTCGTAAACCACATAAGGTGACAATGTCCCTGCTTTGATCGGGGAAATGGACCCATCAAGTCAATGCTTACCATTTCCCATGGCTGGTTGGTTCGTGAAAAATACATCTCGCCTCGGGGTGTCTGTGTACTGGATTGATATCGGTGGCAAGTATTGCAATTTTGAACGTACTTTATTATATCTCGTTTACTTCCAGGCCAGTAGTATGTAGTTCTGAAACAGGCGGGATATAGTTTTAGCCACTCCTAGGTGTCCCGCGGTGGCGTTATCATGCCATTCTTGTAAAACCCTTCTTCTTTGTGGACCCGCGACGCACAATTTCCATCGGCTGGTGAAGCCCTCAGCTGCTTCTGGTAACGTAGCAGGACACTCGCGGTAGAGTTCCCCGGATAATCCTTCGGGTTAGCAGTAACTTTTCCCCTCAAGGTGTCATACCACTTACACGATTCTAATCTAGGAGTGGCAGCTTCCTGGATCGCGGCTATCTGTCTCTCTTTAGGGTGGTGGTCCTCGTGTGCCCGCGACAGCGCGTCCGCCACTTTATTCCATTGGCCCTTCCTGTAGATAACTTCAAAATCATATGGTTGAAGTTGGAAAATCCACCTACAGTAAACGCCAAACAAAATCCGTTGCACGTCAGCAATCAGCTGATAATTGACGTCCCTGTTGTAAATGTAACGGCATAAAAATCGTGAAAATTCGACCTGTAAAAATTAATTTCATCAGAATTTTATGATCGCCACGTTGGTAACAATGGATTGTTTTCAGCAACGTTGCCAATGCCAATTCCATAAGGTATCAATTTTGTAATGTTTTGTTGTGGTTATGTTTTGACTGTCACAATTTTGAAGTTTTGATTTTGTTTTTTATTTATTATAACTAAAGTTACGAGTAAACTGAGAAGTTTTATTTGCGTTACCTTCTTTTTCAATTACAATCTGGCAACATTGCTCCCAATCTACGTCACTCACTTTATATGACGTGCAACGGATTTTGTTTGGCGTTCACTATAGCAAGTCTGGCGGTTGGTTGTTTCATGCTATGAAGCCATTTGAGACTACGGTGGTCGGTGATCACCTTGAAATGATAACCCTCCAAGTACCCCTTCAGCTTCTGCACGGCCCATACCACAGCTAAACACTCTTGTTCGATTGTGGGATTCAGAGCTCGGCTGAGGTATGCAATTACCTTCTCTCCACCATCTTGTTCCTGGGCTAGCACTGCTCCCAAGCCGGTACTGCTGGCGTCGGTCTGGAGTAGGATCGTCTGGCTAAAATCGGGACAGGCCGTAGTGAGAGCCTGTTTTAATTGGTTCCATGCGGCCTCTTGTTGTGGGTGCCATGTAAACTTAAACCCTTTTTTCAGAAGCTGTGTCAATGGTTGGGCAATCTGGGCAAAGCGTGGTATGAAGGAAGCCATCCCCAGGAACCTACATACTTTTTTTTTATTTATTTATTTATTAAAAAATAAACGGGAAACCCCATTGCAACATAAAAATTTTTTCACATTTTTCTTTTTTTTTTTTTTTTTACATTCAGCCTCCATAATCCCCTTTCGGATTACCTCAGGAGGCGCCTAAGTGATAACTTAAAGTTAACTAAAGAGGTACCAAAGAAACTAAGCCTACTACAATACGTATTCGCATTACTACACAACCTAGAAATAGGAGAAAATTGCCCATAATTAGATCTGTGAGTTGGAACATGAAACAGAATAGTACTTCTCGTATTTCTAGGAGGAACATGTAAATTAATTTGCTCTAATAACTTCGGACAATCAACCTGATCATTTAATAATTTAAAAACTATGCACAAACCTGAAATAATTCTACGTAATTTAAGGGAATCTAAATCTAGAACGTGTTCAATATAGGAATACGAAAACTCATTATTATTGACTCCCACACCCATTTTATAAGCAGCTAATCTTAAAAATTTTTTCTGCACTCGTTCAATTCGAGTGGAGTACACCTCGTAGTAGGGATTCCATACGGTAGAGCAATACTCCAAGTGAGTTCGAACCAAGGAGCAGTACAGAACTTTTAGTGTTTTAATATTGACAAAGTCTTTTGAAGATCTTTTCAAAAAACCCAACATCTTAAAACCCTTGTTAACAATATTATCTACATGCAAGCTGAAACTGAGTGTAGAATCAAAAATAACACCTAAGTCCTTTATACTACTAACAGGTATTAGGGAATTCAGACCTAAATTATAGCTATATAATATTGGATTTTTACATCTAAAGAAACGCATAATAAAACATTTAGAAATGTTTAAAACCATGTCATTCTGGTTACACCACACGAGTAATCGATCAAGTACATTCTGTAACTTTAAGGTATCAGACAGTGATTCAACCTTTAAAAACACCTTCAAATCATCTGCAAATAGTAAAAAAGAGCACTGGTCGAATATGTTCACTATATCATTGATGAAGATATTAAAGAGAATGGGACCTAAGTGAGACCCTTGTGGTACACCAGATGTTACACTAATTACATTGGAACTGAAATTCTTTATCTTTACTATTTGCTTCCTATTTATTAGGTAATTACAGAACCAAGACAATAATGCACCAGTTATGCCATAAGCTTTTAATTTAGCAATGAGTTGATGTTGATTGACTTTATCAAACGCTTTGGAGAAATCCGTATAAACAGCATCAACCTGGAAGCCATTCTCCACAGCGTTCGTAATAAATTGGTGGTATAACAGTAGATTTGTACAAGTAGATCTCCCTTTAGTAAATCCATGCTGTTCGTTTATAATAATTTGCCTAAACATTTGCTTCATTTTATCCGCAATAATACTTTCAAATATTTTTGGTATTAGACTGATAATAGATATAGGCCGATAGTTACGTACATCTGATTTATCTCCGGATTTGAATACCGGCGTTAAGTAGCTAGTCTTCCAACAGTCCGGAAACTCTCCAGTTGCTAAGGAATGATTGAATAATAAGAATAGCGGTCTAGCAATAATGAGAACGGTTTGCTTAAGAAAAATAGCTGGTATTTTATCATATCCGGATCCTTTAGAAACACTTAACTTATTAATTTTCTCAACAATCTCTGACAACATGATTGTCATATAAGAGCAATCAGTTGTTTGAGTAAATTTATATTCCGGTACATGAGGATTGTTAGTTGCATAAACAGACGCGAAATAACTTGCAAATAAGTTCGCAATATCACTACCATTATTTACATGCACATCATCTAAGAATAACATGCTGGGTAAGCCACGATCACTGTTGTTAGAATTCACAAAGTTCCAAAATGATTTAATATTTACAGGAATTGAGTTCTCAACTGTATTTATAAAGTTCATGTAACACTGAGTCCTAACATTTTTACAGCAAGTTCTCAGCTCGACAAATGCCCTATAATCCTCTAAGGAATTCGTAGTTTTAAATTTAATGTGAGCTTCTTTTTTTACCTTAATTAACTCTTTAAGTTCATTGCTAAACCAACAAGGGAATGTGGATCGACTTAATTTACGTTGGGGAACAAACAATTCAATCGCGTTATATAAGTGGTTGTAGAATACTCTAACAGCATCGACTAACTTCAGTCGACTTAAAGATACATCCCAGTTAATATTACCCAAAAATTGACAAATATTGTAATAATTAGCGTTCTTGAAGTCATAGACATATTCACAATAATTTAGCTTTGAGCTCGCTTTAACACTTAGAAACTCCACATGCAGGGGAGGATGATATTTGTCACACTCGAGAAGACATTCAGTAGCAAGAGTTACCATACTGCCCTTACGTTCCCGGGCTCCTCCATCTTTAGTATGGCTTCCACCTTTTCCGGGTGATGGATGGATGCCCTCTTGGGTAATGAGGTGTCCAAGGTATCTTAGTTCGGTACTGCAGAACAAACATTTTTCGAGGTTCAATTGGAGTCCACTCTTCCTTAATCTTCTCAATACTTCCCGTAAGTGATGGAGATGTTCGTCAAATGACTTACCAATTATGATTATGTCGTCTAGATAGGCGAACGCTTTCTCCTCCATTTCTGGTCCCAGGATGAGGTCTAGCAACCTCTGGAATGTCGCAGGGGCGGAGTGTAGACCAAAGGGTAATACTCGGAACTGGTACAGTCTCCATCCGGGGACAGTAAAGGCCGTAACGGGTCGACTTTCATTGTCGAGTGGGATCTGCCAGTATCCGGCTTTTAGATCCAGGGTGCTGATGTAGCGGGCCTCTCGCAGTTGATCTAATATCCCCTGTATGCATGGTAATGGGTAGGCGTCCTTGACAGTGCGCTGGTTCACCTGCCTGTAATCTACACAAAATCGGTATTTCCCGGAGGATTTCTTCACCAGGACGATAGGTGAACTCCAGAGACTGTTGGTAGGTTCGATGACTTTGTCTACTATCATCTGGTCAATTTCTTGATTGATTACTTCTTGTATTGCAGGGTTTCTCGGATAATACCTTTGCTTTCGGGGCTCGGCTGGTTTTATTGTAATGTGATGCATTATCAGGGTTGTCTTACCTGGAGCTGACTCGAAAGATTTCAACTCTTCCTCGAGGAAGGTATTCAGTCGCTCGAGTTGGATTTGATCGGGCCCCCTTATCCCGGCCAACCCTTCATGTCGGTCCCCTTGTAACTGGATACCTTCTCCCATCACTATCAAGGTGCAGGGTAATTTGGTGCCGACTCAGGAAGTCTAACCCTTCGAACATATAACAAAAGGAAGGAATATCGCTATAGTTTAGTAGATGGTATAATGTAACGGAAGTTACGCAAGCTTTACGTCACAGTGACGTCACAGTAAACCTGTGATTGGTCAAACGGGTGTAGCGTGAAGTCGATTTAACACGAAGATTTAACATCAAAGCGGTTCCATGTTTTGAATAGTTTTTCTTTTTGCGAGTTCTGTTTCATAAATTGTATCTAATACCTACTTAGGATTTTAGCATATAAAAATATATTAAGCGATCGAATTACTGTTTTCAAACAATAAATTACTTGTTTTTGGGGTGCGATTTAAAAAATGGTTAGTTGTGTAATTTGTGGCTGTTCTAGGACCACAAAATCGAAAATCGATGGTGTCACATTTCATCGGTAAGTAATTACTGTTATAAGTACATAATTAATTGACCTTACTAAAGTGTAAAATATAGAATTACATAGGTATAGGTAGGTATATATATATAAACTTTATGCTTTTGGTGAAGTTATGTTCGTTTTGTTGTTACCAGTAGCGTAGAAATTGTTAACTATAGAAGGTTTTAACTTTAATTTTAAATTCAGAATAAAATGCATATTACTTAAACTTTTTGTACTTTTTTTATTAGGTTCCCAAAGAACATTGAAATACCTAAAGTTTGGACTGATTTTGTAAACCCTCTGAATTGGACTCCTGGCAAGAACACTTTCCTATGCAGCCAACACTTCGATCAAAATTGTTTTGATACTACTTCTAAATCACTTAGACGATTAAAAGAAGGAGCTATACCTACTATTAATGTACATCGAGTCAAGTTTGTAAGTATTTATGTATAAGTTGGAGGTATGTTGAATAATATAATGCATCATTGAGATGTAGCTTGTAAGATTTGTATGTCACCTTTTATCTATTAATTGTCAGATTTCATTTAATAGAATAATTATTCTGTAACAAGGTTAGAATGACAATTCGATGCAGGTGAAAAGTTCAAAGCGCAAACCGAAGGTGAATATAGGTAAGGAAATGTCATTCTCACTGAGTAGCAGAATGGTAGCAAACTATATACGTACTTTCTTCACAACCAAAAATTTGAAATAATAAATAATATAATAATAAATAATAATAAATTCGTTTATTCTGAAGTAAACACAAAACAAAATATATAGGTACTATTTACATGTAACATATGGCCAATGTGTACTTCAGAAAGGGGATTCTCGTTCAGACTTGTCCAATAGGAGGACGTCTGTTTTCCAACGAGCCCCATTCTTAAGTGCAGGTCGCTGTATCCACCTCAAGCTTCGGTCACTCCACTAGTTGTAGTCTTTTTAAGCTTAGATAATGTGATTAACAAAGTTTACCGCATGAAATCAGGGTTTTGACTTCGCTCCTAAATATCATTTTAGATTTATGTCTAAGACCGTTTGGCAATCTATTAATATACGTAGCAATGTTATATGAGAAGGATCTCTTGAATAGTTCCAAGTTGTGTAACGGGATGTCTAACAGGTCCCTACGTCTTTAATTTATATGGTGTACGTCCGTTCTGAAGCCTACCTTACTATACAGGGTGAGTCAGACCACCCGTAACAGTCATTTATTTAGGAAACTACTGCATAAAAATTTTTGAGAAAAAAATATTTATTACTAAAGCACATACAAACTTTCACTTGAAGTCAATTTCATTTATCAGCAGTGACAGGAACTAGGGTCAGTGGCGTATCACTTTAAAATTTCAAATGGGAATGTGGGTCAAATATGGTACCATTTGATAGAGCTCTTCAAAACAAACAACTTTTATAGGAAACTTTTTTATTAGTTCCTACTCTTTCAAGGAGAAAACATATGAAAAGACAATGTCATTAATTAGAGAATTAATGTTGTAAAATGTTACAAAATGATTGTAAACTGCCATTAATGTTTACAAATGTTCAAACTGTCTGCCGTTCTGTTCGACACATATCCGTATTCTTCTTCTAACACTGTCAGAGACTCGTAACACTTCGGCGCGGTCAAGTGACTGGCAGGCCTCTCGGATTCGTTGTTTCATATCATTTCTTGTCGTGGGACGATCTTGATAGACGATGTATTTCAATCGTCCCCAAAGATAGAAATCCAACGGATTCAAGTCTGGAGATCGAGCTGGCCATGTCACAGGACCACCTCTCCCAATCCATCGCCCAGGGAACATCTGATTGGCTGCTTGACGTGCCACCAATGAGAAATGAGCTGGGCAACCATCCTGCTGCAGCCACATTACTGCTCGTGTTGCCAGTGGTACATCTTCCAAAAGCTGGTTGAGGATGTTCTCCAGGAAGTCAGCGTACATGTTACCAGTAAGAGCACCTTCAAAGAAATAAGGTCCAATGATTCGGTGTCGATTTATGCCACACCAGACATTGAGACTCCACCTATGCTGGTTGTCCACTTCTCTCAGCCAGTGAGGGTTATCTTGAGACCAGTAATGAGCATTATGGATGTTGACATTTCCATTACTCTTGAATGTCGCTTCATCAGTCCAGAGAATACTGCGAATGAACTGGCGGTTTTTGCCTGACAACCAATTGCAGAAGTCCACACGATTATGAAAATCTGCTCCTTCAAGCTGCTGGTGCAAATTGATGTGGTAAGGATGATATTTATTACCTTTCAGAATCCTGCATATTGTTGTCTGACTAATTCCAGATTCCATAGCAATTCTCCTGGTGGAGTCGTGAGGATTGACAACAACTGCGGCAATGACATCAACTGATCTATTATCTTGCACAGGTCGTCTGATACGTCTATTTTTGTTGTGGTTAGGCTGCAGTTGTCCGGTTTCTTGTACACGAGCAGCAAGACGCCTGAAAACATTGCAGGACTGACGAACACGTTGAGGGTATCTCTCTGCGTACATACGCTCGGCAGCACGGTAATTTCTACGGCATTCGCCTAATATCATTAGCATAAAGTGATACGCCACTGACCCTAGTTCCTGTCACTGCTGATAAATGAAATTGACTTCAAGTGAAAGTTTGTATGTGCTTTAGTAATAAATATTTTTTTCTCAAAAATTTTTATGCAGTAGTTTCCTAAATAAATGACTGTTACGGGTGGTCTGACTCACCCTGTATATAAATTGTGGGCAATTATCAACGAGTATTTTGTGGTATGTGATGTACGAGTGGAAAATTCGTCTGTCGCGCATACATAGCCAACCAGTTCTGCTAATCATATGGGATATCCTTTCTCTTCTCCTAATACCATGTATGAATCGTAAACACGAATTTTGCACCTTTTGCACCCTACTCTTGTCCCACGCAGTTAGGCATTCATTATATACCACGTCACAATAATTAAAATTAGACAGTACAAGCGACTCGCATAATAGCTTTTTTAAATTTATGTTTAGAATATGCCTACTAGTGTACAATAGTTTTAATGTGGAGTATGAATATTGAATTAGTTTTGTAATATGAGAACTGAAACGTAGATCGGAGTCCATGTGTAGGCCAAGGTTTTTTACAGTACGGACAAGTGGTAAGGTAACATTGTTTATCGTTATCGCGATCTCTTTCTCCGCCTCTTGTCGTGCACGACGGTTACCAAATAAGATGACGCAACATTTGTGTAGGTTTAGATGCAGGTTGTGGTCTTGTGATGTTTTGTATAATGTTTGCAGATCTTGGTTTATCAAATCAACGTTATGTCTCAGTTCCGAAACCTTAAATGCCCTGTATAATTGGGTGTCGTCAGCATAGATGTGGAATTTTGTATGTTTAATTCTATCGTAGAGCCCTACGGTATATATTGTATAAAAAATAGGGTTGATCCCTGCGGCACCCCTGATAGTACGGATCTGATGTTGGAGCATTCATCCTTAAATATAACCTGGTTTTGCCGATTGGAAAAATAATTCTAGAATAGTGTAACTGCATTCCTTCCAAGCCCCACATAGTGTAGGATAGAAACTAGTAGTTCGTGATTTATAGTATCAAAAGCCTTCGAGTAATCCAATAAAATTAGCGCTGTAATGTCATTATTGTCGATAGCCCGATATATATCATCAGTAATGTCCAGGAGAGCTATGGGGCAGCTATGTCCACCACGAAACCCCGATTGTGTAGCAGGTAAGATTGTGTAGTCGCTCAAGTGAGTTCTGATTTGTTGTGCTACTAATTTTTCAAAAACTTTCGAAAGAACTGGTAGTAAGCTGATTGGTCGTAAGTCAGACATGGTATTATAAGATTTGGACTTCAGAATAGGTTTTATTGTAGAGAGTTTCCAACAATCGGGGAAGCAGTGTGAGGTTATGCAGTAATTTATAATATGGGTCAAGTAAGGAAGCAGGTGGGGGCAGCACCACTTAACCATGGAAAGATTCAAGCCATCTGAACCCATTGCGTTTGAGGCAATAGAATGGATTGCTCTCTCCACATCGCGGTGTGACCTGTCTATGTCCACCTTGTTGATTTTAATACCTAATTTACTTTTATTGCTTTTTTTCAGGCACGCTGCTTGTTTCCCATTGCACAATCTGCAGAAGGTGTGCTGAGATCTGATGAGGAATCATTGTCACATTTAAAGGGCTATTCATTAAATGTAAACACTCTACCACAACCATTATCGAATGAAACTGATAATGTAAACACTCAATCTGTTATTTCTTCCATCAAATCTGGGTCATCTATGAAAAGACCTGTTGTAGAATTATTTCCACATATGAAAAACTATTTGCCAAAAATAATGCTTCTTTCACAACCACCATTGAATGAAACTGATAAAATAACACCTCAATCGTCCACTTCTACTATAGTACCTATGTCAAACTTCTATGAAGAGGTCTGATGTGGAATTATTGCCACATTTAAAAGAGTGTGCATCAAAAATTATGATTGTATCACAACCACTATCAGATGAAACCGACAATATAACACCCCAATCTTCTACTTCGTCTCTAGTAACTGGTACTTCTAAGCTCGAGTGTACTGCAATACAACCTAATGATACACCTCGTACAATTAGTTTGAAAAGAAAAATTCATGATTTGTCTTTTACTGATGTTATCAAAAATAAAAAAATTAGGAGATTACAACAGATGGTTTGGCGACAGAAAAAAAGAATTACAATGTTAAGTACGGTACTTAACGATCTAAAAAAAAGAAATTTGTTGAATGAAGATGATGGAATAGTTTTATTGGAAAGTTTTGGACGTAACAAGGATTTTATTAGAACAGTATTCAGAAAATCAACAGGTGAAGCAGTAAGTGGAAAATATTCTTCTGAAATACGTTCGTTTGCCATATCTTTACATTTTTTCTCACCAAAAGCGTACAGTTTTGTAAGGGACAGATTTCAAAATTCCCTTCCCCATCCCATCCAAAAACGCTTTCAAAATGGTACCTATCGCTCTATTAATGCCCTACCCGGATTTTCCACAGTATGCCTCAATACATTGTCGCTGAAATGTAAATATCATTCAGAACCAATTTACTGTTCACTAGTAATGGATGAAATGGCAATTCGTCAAAAAATTGAATATGATGGAACAAAATATCATGGATATGTCGATTTTGGCAACCGAATTGAAAATGAATGTGTGAACACTGCCAAAGAAGCTTTAGTATTTATGATTGTTGCCATAAATCAATCTTGGAAAATACCAGTTGGTTATTTTTTCATTGACAGCATTACTGGTACACAAAAGGCTGCACTAATAAGACAATGCATATGCATGGTGCAAGACACAGGTATTATTATAACTAATTTGACTTTTGATGGTTGCGCTACTAACATAAGTGCTTGTAAAATATTGGGGTGTTCACTTGAGACACTTAACTTAAAATCACATTTTACATTGCAAAATATGAATCCTATTTGTATTTATCCAGACCCGTCCCACATGATTAAGCTTGTACGAAATACATTTGGAGAGAGAAAAGTGTTTTTTGATAGCAATAATAATAAAATTGATTTTAATTATTTAATAAAATTAAATTCCTTACAAGAAAATGGGGGCCTTCATCTTGGCAATAAGTTGAGGAAACAACATATTGACTTCTTTCGACAAAAGATGAAAGTGAAACTAGCAACTCAGTTATTGATTGGGTAGGTCTGTTGCTGATTCCTTATTATTTTGTAAGACTATTTTAAAATTAAGTGAATTTAGTGATTGTGAGACAACAGCAAATTTCATTATTCTTTTTAATGATGCCTTTGACATTTTAAATTCAAGGAAAATTCAGTCTTTTAGGTACCAAAAGGCTATGTGCGTTAAGAATATTGATTTTACCATCTATGTACAAAATTTGAAATTGTCCGATGGAAGTTTAGTTGTAAATTCCAACCGAAAAACTGGCTTTCTTGGGTTTATTATATGTTTCAAGTCTATAATAAAAATGTATCAAATGTATATTGAAAATGTCACCAGCCCTTATTTTTTGGAGCAATACGGTCGCATGGAGGAAGTAATAATAATCCAACATGCCGTCAATTTACTGCTGCCTATAAAAAAATTATTATTCATGCAGACATTAGAGATGACGGTGTTGGGAACTGTATTCACCAAGATCAGATTAATATTTTAAATGTATCCTCTCTACAGAAACCCCCAGAGGAAAGTATCAATGAAACAAATGTGATATATAATAACTACGGTGATATGTTACAAGTCCCATTTCTTGATGAATTTAATATATATTTGAGGGACCATGATTATATATTTTATATTTAATAATTTAGAATGCCTAACTGAATTTTCAAAGGAAATTGTAAAATACATCAGTGGTTTTGTTTCCTTTAAATTGGGTAAAACAATTAAATGTAAACTATGTGTTTCGTCGTTATTTGGGGAACGAGATAATTTTCTTCATTCATTAATAGTTTTAAAAGATAAAGGAGGGTTATCCTACCCCAGTAACAATGTAATAGCTATATGTATAAAAGCTGAGCAATTGTTCCGCATTCAACAAAGATGTAGCGTCAAAGTATGTAAAAATAAAGTGAACGCCAAACAAAATCCGTTGCACGTCATATAATGTAAGTGACGTAGATTGGGGGCAATGTCGCCAGATTGTAATTGAAAGAAGGTA
The DNA here is from genome assembly GCA_036250285.1 of Pyrocoelia pectoralis. NCBI lineage: Eukaryota > Metazoa > Arthropoda > Insecta > Coleoptera > Lampyridae > Pyrocoelia > Pyrocoelia pectoralis. The sequence goes on from CM070074.1 coordinate 37,383,488, forward strand.
ACGCAAATAAAACTTCTGAGTTCACTCGTAACTTATTAGTTATAATAAATAAAAAATCAAATCAAAACTTCAAAATTGTGACAGTCAAAACATAACCACAACAAAACATTACAAAATCGATACCTTATGGAATTGGCATTGGCAACGTTGCTGAAAACAATCCATGGTTACCAACGTGGCGATCATAAAATTCTGATAAAATTAATTTTTACAGGTCGAATTTTCACGATTTTTATGCCGTTACATTTACCGCAGGGACGTCAATTATCAGCTGATTGCTGACGTGCAACGGATTTTGTTTGGCGTTTACTGTACAATAATAACTAGTATTTTAAAAAGTCATGTAAATAAACCACTATTTACAAATTTTAATGTGCATGAAGTTGATAGTGTTTTGGAAAATCATTCCATTTTGTTAATAAAAGCTATCGCTAATTCATATTTAGATGTAAAAATTCATTATATGGTTAAGAATAATAAAAATAATAATAATGTGCAAAACATTAGAAATATGTATACTAAATTAATTTTGTTTAAAGGACAATAACATTTTAAACAATTTTTATGCATTTTATTTTGCTTACAGCAGGCGCGTAAACACGAGGAGAGTAAGCGGTCTTAGTTGTCGAGACACCAAAAAGTTCCTATACGAGCCTCAAGTATTTCTTTGGAACAGATGGAAAAACCAAAAAATTGTATACCTATACGGTGATATGCCACTGCTTAACAGTACGCCAATGACTCGACGGAAATACGTCACAGTATGTAGCCATATTGGTAAACCACGAATGTTACTCATTTTTCCATATACATGTTCCTTCCTTTTGTTATATGTTCGAAGGTCTAACCCCACGATTAGGTCGGCGGCCAACTCGGGTAAGTATTGGCACTTGGCACTTGATTCTTAAGAGGCGGATATTAAATCGACATAATTCCCAGTTACGGACCAGCGATCCTTCGGCTAATTGGACCTGGTGTACGGGAAGGATATCCTGTTGCTCTAGAAGATTTCTGACCCTCGTGCCAATGTAGCTTCGGGCAGCTCCTGTATCGACAAGGGCCATAATAGTATTCTGGAAGAGCTCTAATTTCATGAACAGTCGGTTGTCCCCTAGAGACTTATTCATTGCTGGCTGACAGGTGAGTGTTTCCACTGCTTCCCTGTTCACTTCTGAATTTTTCCCCACAGGGTTTTCGGTCATAGTATGTAAAGACTCCACTGGTGTGCAGGGGCAGTTCCGGGACAAGACTCCTTGCCTCCCACATCTGGAACAGAATGCTCTATAGGTACCTGTACAATTTGTTCGTCGGTGGCCGCTCTCTCCACATCTCCAGCATACTTCCGCTCGATTGTAAGTGGGACTGGGGTTTCTGCTTTCAGATGTGTCGGCGGGTTGGCCATATGGTGCCTGGCTCCTGTTCCTCACGGGTGCCATTGGCTCAAACTCTACCCTCTGCCTATTCTGGCCTCGGTATTCAGGGCTGACGGCCTTCGGCAGCTTTTCAAATTCGCTGACCATGGCTTAAGTAATTCCGGTAGGGACTATAAATCTCTGGGTCGAATGTAGTGTTTGTATTCAGCCCTCAAATTCTCGTATATACGCTCCAGCTGACTGGCCTGTGACATCCCTCCGTGCCGACGCATTAATGTCATGATATCTGTAACATATTCGGAGGTCATCTCTCTGGCCTGCTGGATTCGGTTCTGGACCTCCTCTTCTAACTTGTACTGGTATCTATGAGGTATGAAGTAGAGGTGAAGCTTTAGACCACTTCCCCCCAGTTCCTCCAGAACGCCTTGTGGTTTCGATACCAAAGTAAAGCTCTCCCCTTAAGCATCTCGGGGAGGGTCTGGAGTAGGTCAGAATCCCCGAAGCCATAACATACCTTTAACTCGTCCACCCTCTCCAAAAAGCCCAAGGCGTCACTAGTACCATCAAATTTCACGCCCCACTTCCGCACCTTGTCACACAGCTCGGCGGCTGTGGGTAGGACCGGCGGAGGTGCTCTGGGAAGCCCTAGCTCAGGGTGCGGTCTCAGTAACGTATAATCGAAGATGGGCCTTACTGTCTCAGGTTGGGTACGTTTCAGGGTTCGGGTATGAAGTGGGAATTCGGGTACAGGTGGTAGTTCCCTATCTCCTTCGCTGGTGGAGACCCCTCCACTTCTTAGGGCCTGGATTAATCGGTTGCGTAACTCCTCGACAGTCCCCGAGGAACTTAGGCCGGCCTCGTCTAATTTCTTCCCCAGGGCGTCCTTAAGATTATATACCCAACTGACTCGTATCTCAGATTCAGGAATGTCCTCATCATACGCAGCTGTTGCCATCTTGGTATGCACACAGGGGCCGCTTTAGGTGTAGGCGAGGTAGGCAATTGCCTAGAGCGGCAAGCCTGGAGGCGGCATTTTCCGCCCATTGAAAATTATTAAAAAAAATAAAACATTCGTTAACGGGGAGTTCACAAAATAGTGATACCGAGAAAGTTCCTTTAGTATTTTTCGCAGAAAATGTTAATTGTATACAAAATTCTACGAATAGAACAAAATGTGAAGAAACCCTTTAAATTTTTCCTATTGTTAAAGTTAATCCTGTCCCCTAATCCGACAATAAATAAGGATATAGTACAAATACAAACCTACCAGTGTACAATGCAAGTGATATAAGCAACTTTTTTTAAAGCTGTAAATTTCATAATTTGCTTTTCCGAAATAAAAACTGAACTATATTAACTATAATTATATTATTCTATTGATTGTAACTTGTAACACTAACAACCTTTAAAACTTGAAATCAGTGAAATAACTCAAGTAGGTACTATGGTAAATCTAAATTGTACATGATGAAATCCGGTATCACAAAGGGATTAATAGTTTAAGAAATAAAAAACGGCGATAATAGCACAAGTTATTTTAATCGTCCATCTATATCGTTCCCGATTAATTAAATATCGAGGGAAGGTTGGAAGTTTTATTTCATAATCTAAATTGTGGCGTTGTTTTTTTTATTCATTTCTGAGTTAGTATTAAAAATATATTTTTAGAAAATATTGAATTATGCACCTTTTAAAACATTCGTTGTCAACGTTTCTTCCAAAATAACTAATATTATGTAATTTGAAAACAAATTTCCTAAGAAATGTATGCACTATCTTTATAGCATATCTGTTCGTCTTTATCAATTAAAAATCTTATAGGAATACGTACAAATTATTATTTGAAATAATTTAAATATAGATTGAAGAGAGGGCAAGGGTATTTGGTTTATAAAGAGAACCATAAATCAAATTATGACAAAGTAATATTTTGCAAAGTGTGCTGTTTTAAATTTGAAATCATTTTTTAACCGTCAACAGTTTTATTCTTATCTTGGTACTGACTGGCAAATTTATGGTTGTAAACTTCCTACCAGTTAAAAGATGTTTAGGGCTTCGTTGGGCTCGCATGGTTTATAATGAGACACTTTGCTTTGGTGCATAAAATAATGTATTTACAAATAATACCTATAACTGTATGATCACTAAACAACAACTAACCAAGGGTGTTTGTGTAACAAGTAAGAGTAACAGAGTAACACTAACTAGTATGAAGTTAAATTACCACTGGTCGGGAGGAAGCTTGTCTTCTCTCCGCCTCCCGTACCTGTTGAGTGGGGGCAACGGATATATGCGACAGGCGCGAATATTTAAATGCGCTCGCCACATATACCCCCTTGCCAGTAATGAAGTTACGAAAATTTTACTTTACAAATTATGTTAGATACAACATCAATAAAATATAAAAATAAATACCTAATAATAAAATATAAGGTAGGCTAATTGTACTATATACCCACAAGTGAATTGCATACATGGTGTACATGGTAGTTCACTTTACGATTACGATTTCTAGACGGAATGTATTACTTACTAGTAGTCCTAGAAAACAAATTACATAATACATAACTCCACTTTTTTGTATTTACATTTTCTTAAAATTACTCACTAAATCTTAAATGTTAAAAGGTTAAGTCAACTCGATTTCTTCCACTTCTCGGTACCTCGCAGGAAATCTTACCTCCCTGCCTGCTCTCGTTTTTTTTTGTTGTTGTGGTAGGTGTTATGTCCGTAGATGTGGACGGTTGATTGACTATTGGCGATGAGCTATGTTGGTTAGATGTGTTAGGAGGTACTGGAATGTCTTTTGAGATGCCACTCGGAAAGTGTTCTTCTGCAGCGATAAATGCCGGTTTTACTCTATCCAATGAGATGACTTGGTGCTTTCCACTTCTTTTAATAGTGACTGTTTTAGGTGTTCGTGATACTACTGCAAATGGACCATCATATGGTGGCTGCAACGGTTTACGAACTGTATCATCTCTGACGAATATGTGTGAACAATCACTCAGCTCTTTGAAAATGAACGGCTTCTGTCCGTTATGGTTACGTGGAGAAGTTGGTTTGAGTGATGCAAAGTTTTTACGAAGTTTGCTTACGAATTCGGATGTGTCATTCACGTTGACAGTCTCGAAAAATTCGCCTGGCAGTTTAAGGGTTTGTCCGTACACGAGCTCCGCAGACTTGCGTTCAGGTCTTCTTTTATTGAAGAACGTAAGCCTAGTAGGACTAGCAGTAGGGTCTCCACTCACGACTCGTTGGCGTGACACGTTATGGATGCCTTCAGCTGCCTGTGTAGTCGCTCCACCATACCATTACTCTGGGGGTGATATGCTGTAGTTTTTATGTGTTTCGTACCTGTTAATTTGGTTAGCGATGTGAATAGATCCGATGCAAATTGACGTCCTCGATCTGTTGTTACTCGAACTGGTACTCCAAACCTTGCAATCCAGTTGAGATGGAATGCAGACGCAACAGTTTCTGCAGTGATGTCTGGAATAGGTATAACTTCAGGCCAACGTGTGAACCGATCGATGCATGTTAGACAGTAATGATTGCCTTTCGATACTGGTAACGGTCCAATGAGGTCGATATGAACATGTTGGAATCTCTGTGAAGGTGGCACGAAATTGTGGAGTGGTGTGGTGACGTGTCTTGATATCTTGTTTTTCTGACATTGAATGCATTGGCGGCACCATAATCTGGTATCCTTCTTTATTGAAGGCCACACAAAGCGTGATGTCATTATGTTTGTTGTGGCATTTGTTCCTGGATGCGACAGGTTATGTAAGTTGTTGAATACCTGCAATCTAAGTTGTTCCGGAACAAATGGTCGCATTTGGTTTGTGGATGTGTCGCAGAAGACGTGAACGTCATATTCAGGTAAAAATATTGTTTTTATTTTTAAGCCTGTAGATGACTGTTGTAGGAATTGTTGAAGTTCCGGGTCGTCTTCTTGCAACTTGCTAAGCTGCACATAATTAATTGGAGCTAATGTTGCAGTGGTAATGCTATTAACTCGTGAGAGTGTGTCTGCGGGTACGTTATCAGCACCTGCAACATATTGGATATCGGTTGTAAATTGCGCTATAAAATCTAGATGTCTAAATTGTCTCGGTGTACACTTGTCTAATTTTTGCTTGAGGGCAAATGTCAACGGTTTGTGGTCCGTAAAAAGTATGAATTGTCTACCTTCCACTGAATGTTTGAAATACTTAATGCCAGAGTATGCGGCAAGAAGTTCTCGATCGTACGCACTATATTTTTGTTGCGCACTGTTAAATTTTTTCGTAAAGAATGCGAGTGGTTGCCACTGATCATTTATCCTTTGTTGTAGAACTCCACCCATTGCATCGTTGGAAGCGTCTACCATAAGTGAAAGTGGTGCTGTAGGTGAAGGGTGTGCTAACATTGTCGCTGTTGCTAGGGCGTTCTTTACATTGTTAAAGGCGTTGTTAGACTCCTCGTCCCAACTGAGTACACTTTTGTTGTTTACTTTGGGTCCACACAGGAATTTATTCAAAGGAGCTTGTACAGAAGCTGCTTTTGGAATAAATCGACGGTAGAAATTTACCATTCCTAGGAATTGTCGGAGGTCTTTAACGGTTGTCGGTTTGGTAAAATTATTTATTGCTTCGATGCGACTTTGAGGCGGTGCTGTTCCTTCTTTGCTGATAGTGTAACCTAAAAAGATTACTTCTTCTTGTCCATATACACATTTGTCATAATTTATTAATACATATGCCGTATTCATCGAGGCGTTGGAACAGGCTTCGGAGGTGTGCCACATGCTCTTCTTGCGTCTCCGATGCTACCAGTATATCATCGAGGTAGCTATAACAGTAGTCCAGGTCGCCAGTTATCTTGTCGATGAATCTTTGAAAAGTCTGGACTGCGTTACGCAGACCAAAGGGCATGCGAATAAATTCGAAGAGACCAAATGGGGTTGTCACAGCTGTCTTGTGGATATCCTCTGGGTGTACGGGTATTTGATTGAATGCCTTTGTTAAGTCTTTTGTAGAAAATAGGTTTTTACCATGAAGTAAATGTGAAAAATTCTCTATGTGAGGAATTGGATAACAGTCGTGGATAGACCTAGCATTCAGTGCTCTATAATCTCCACATGGGCGAAATTCACCACCTTTCTTGGGTGCGAGGTGAATTGGCGATGACCAGTTGCTTTTCGAAGGTCGAATGATGCCTTGCTGCAGCATTAAATTGAACTCTGTTTTAGCAATGGCGAGTCGTGCTGGAGCCAGTCTGCGTGGCCGATTGGTAACTGGTGGTCCTGGTGTTGTGGGTATGTGGTGCACTGTGGGGTGTTTCACTTTCTCCGGGATCGATCTGCAAATGTTCGTAAGCGACGGAAATTCGCTAAGAACATTGTGGTAGATGTCCTTATCACTAGTCACAGTTCTTATCGTGAAGGTTTCCTGCGACACAGTTCTTCCAGGAGTTGAGAGATATGTACAATTGTCTAAAATACGTTTGTTTTTAATGTCCACTAGTAAACTAAAATAACTTAAAAAGTCTGAACCGATTATTGGTTTCTCTACATCTGCTATAATAAACCGCCACAAAAAGGATCGTCTTAATTTAAGATCAAGCTCTAAAGTAATGAATCCAAATGTTTGAATTTTTGTGTTTGCAGCGAATAATGCAAAGTCACTTTTACACAGGGATGATTTAATAAGTTTCTTTGGGTAGGCACTAATATCGGCACCTGTATCAATAAGATGTTGCACTTTTGTTCTCTGTTCGGTCACAAACAAACGGCACGGTTTAACCAGTGGAAGACTCAAGACTGGTGGCCGCTACTGTCTTCCGGATTAGTTTTTTTCTTCTTCGAAGTTGCACGGTTTAACACACTTTCTGGCTTTTTCTTTAAATTTAAAGTGGTACCAGCACATACCTGAGGTTGATATTGGAGTTCTCGCTCTCGATTTGGAACGATTTCGATATCGGGACTGGCTATACGTTCTCTACGAGGGACAAAGTTGTTAGATTTTACTAGTTCTGCCACTTGCAATGTTATAGCCTCAATTTTGGCTTCCAGTTGTGTATGGGAGCTGCTAGGTGGTCCTGTAAGTGACACAGCCTGGACACTGCTTTTTGCTATTGTTGCAAATATCGTATCGGCCAGTATGGCTTGGTCTTCAAGATTGTTGTCGATTGCAGCCGCTGCCAAGATAGCTTGCATATTGTGGGGTAATCGCCCACGCCATAGACTTTGCAACAGTTTATCACTCGCATCACTTCCTGCCAAGTTCTTCAGGTGGCGCATGAACTGGGATGGTGTCCGATCTCCCATTTCTTCGTGCTCCAGTAGCCTGCGGATATTCTGTTCCTGGGAAATCGACAAGCGAGAAATTAACTCAAATTTCAGTTTTTCATACGTTTGTTGATCTTGAGGTGCCAAAAGGATGTCTTTGATTTCCTGGATGTACTCGTTTTCTAAGTTGGCTATCGTATAATTGAATTTTGTGGAATCGCTCTTAATGTTAGAAATCTTGAATTGCGTTTCCAATTGAATGAACCATATCGCCGGTTCTTCCCGCCAGAACTTGGGAGTCTTGAAGTTGGTGGTCATTTTGCTTATTTGCGCATTATCGCCGGAAGTGACGTCATCAGACGTGGCTTCACTGGTCGCCATGATGTTTATGTACAGAACTTGCGTTGTTTAAATTTCGCTTCTTCATACTAACCCTCACCTCATCATTAACAGCCTTTCTACAAACGACGCTCGGCCCGAAGATGATCTTAACCGATCGAAATCGATCGCCTTATAGGAAAATTAAATAATTAGCTTATAAAATACACGTTTTATTACGCTACCATATATAATAAAAGCTAATCCATGGAGAAATTTATACAATTAAGGAAAATTACTCATCCGAGTTATTATTGTAAGAGGCTTAAATATTATAGACAAAGTTTGTATTCAGTTTGTATTGTATACCAAATTCCTTTCCCTTTCAAACAATTTGCTTTCTTAGAAATTACCCAGAAAAATATACCTATATAAAATCTAAAAATTAAAAAATACTTACTTACATTTCAAAAAACTTAAAAAAAATTACAGAAAAGGTACTAAATACTTACGCGAAAATATCAAAAAAAAAAAGGTAAAAAACGCAATAAAACTAACAGAAACCAAAAAAGGCAGAATAAAGTTTGCATCTAAAACGGATTTTAAATAAGGTCTGCCGTATGTTTGTCCATTTATAAAAAAAGGCATCCTAGCTTTAGTTATCACATTCCAAAAAATATATCACGGAGATATATTTTTGGATACATATCTAAAACGTTCACACCGAAACGTGTATGATGTGTTTCTTACGATATGTTTCAACTGATAAGGTTTCTGGTACAACACCACTAAACACAACTCCGTAACGTTAACTTTGAGATATGACTATTTTGTTTCAAACGAAACATCACATTTGTAACGTTTCTAAAATGTTATACGTTATCACATTCCAAAAAATACATCACAAAGATGTATTTTTGGATACATATCTAAAACGTTCGTGTTGTAATGTGTATGTTTTGTATTTTATGTAACATATCAATTGAAACGTTTATTAGACATTACTATTTATTCGCTTTCGACACGAATGTACCAGTAATGTGTCTTAGATGTTTCTTAGGAATGTTTCATTTGTAACCCTTATGCAACATTTAGAAACGTTTCATGGATGTACTGTGTTCAGTGGGTATAATTTTGGAGAAGATTGGGTATTGTATGAAGAGAGGCTAGAACAATTTTTTTAGCTATGTAGAAGATGAGAGAAGAGTGGCTGTATTGTTAACAGTTATTGGTGAAAAAGTTTATAAAGTTGTACACGATTTGTGTGATCCGGCAAAACCAAAAGAAAAAAACCTATGATGAATTGTGTAGGATTTTAAGGGAACAATTTTCAAAGAAGATATCCATTTATAAAGAAAGGAATATATTTTACGATTTAAAACAATGTGACAATGAAACAGTTAGAGAATGGTATGCTCGTGTAAAAAATATGTCTATTAATTGCAGGTTCGGAAAAATTTTAAATGAATTAATTAAGGACAAGTTTATACATGGTTTAAAAAAAGGTCCAATACTAGATAAACTTTATGAGTGTAAACCAGATGCAACTTTAAAGCAAATACTGGAAACAGCTATAAGCAAGGAAGCTACTTTAGCATTACGTCCAATTATAGATGTCAATAAAATTGAAAACAATCGTTTGGGAGTTAAGTTAAAAAAAAAAGGAGAATTGTGTAATTCCAGACAATTGGAAGAGAAAAGTAAGGAAGTGAAGGAAAAAGGAAGCTTGTTATGTTATTCATGTGGTGAGGCAAACCACAATTTCGCAAAGTGCAAGTACAAGGACTAGACATGCAAAGTTTGTAAAAAAAAGAACACTTAGCTAAGGTATGTAAATTTAATAACCAACAAGGAAGTAAAAATGTAAGGATTCACTCCAATGTAGTGGAAGAAGGCTCCTTGGATTTTGTTGAAATGTTTCACACTGAAGGTAGTAACACTGTTAAGGCAATAGTCGTTCCTATCAAAATTAATAATAACTGTATTTATATGGAATTAGATTCTGGTGCAGGTGTAGGTATCTTTAATACCTGACGAGTTATTCAAATTCCACATTGTATTTCAAAATGTTGAATTAAAAAATACCCTTATTCGTCTTAAAACTTATGACGGTTCAGTTATAGTACCGAAGGGTGAAATTTTTGTTAAAATACAGTATAAGAACGTAGAAAAATGTGCAGATTTGTTATAGTAAAAAATGGTAGCAAACCGCTTATTGGTAGGGATATTATGTCTATTTTACAATATTTAAAATCAATCATAATTCAAATGTTTCTGTTAATTTTGTTGAAGATTGTGAATTAAAAGGATTGTTATCTAGGTATTATTTGAACCTAAAATTGGATTGTTTAAATATGATAAAGTGGATCTCAAATTAAGAGAGGAGGTCAAGCCAGTTTTTGTAAAGCCTAGACCTATCGCATTTGCTTTTAAAAATGAGATGACCAATGAATTAGATAGGTTAGAACGGGAAGGTATAATATCAAAAGTTGATAGTTCCGAATGGGGAACACCTCTTGTTCCTATTATTAAGCCCAATGGCAAAATTAGAATTTGTGCTGACTACAAAGTCACAATCAATCCATTTTTAGAGGATATCAAATATCCTTTGCCAGGTATCGAGGAGTTATTTGCAGCTTTACAGGGTGGTGAATTCTTTACGAAGTTAGATTTTTTACATGCTTATAATCAACTAGAGTTAACTGAGACTACAAAAAAGTTGTTAGCATGGAGCACACACAAGGGTATCTATTTACCTAACAGGTTACCATTTGGTACGAAGCCCGCTTGTGCGTTGTTCCAAAAATGTGTTGAAAAGGTCCTTCAAGGGGCAGAAGGGGTTATTAATTTTATGGACGATATAGTAGTTACGGGTAAAAATAAAGAGCAACATTTAATAAATTTACAAATAGTTTTTCAAAAGTTAAGTAATGCCGGTTTCCGATTGAATTTAGCAAAATGTAAATTTTTTGAAAAAGAAATTAAATACTTAGGTCATATTATTGATATGAATGGGTTAAGAAAAGATAAAGAGAAAGTAAACGCAATAGTTAATGCACCAAGAGCCAGTGGCGTTCCGTGACATTTAGCCGCCCGTGTGCAAATTTCAAAATTGCGCCCCTACTTCAAATGATGTTTAAAATTTAAGACATAAATACCATTTTTCTGACTATTTTTTGCAGGTAGGCAATTTTGTAATATTCATAGAAGTATACTGTTTAATTAATATTTGTGCTAAGATGAATAAATTAGATATCATGATATCTTTCTATTATTCTATTCCACAACATAAATTTTGTTTTGAGATAGGTAATACTCATCTGCATTAAAATGCATGGTAATGGTATATTTTAAAAGAAGTAAACGGATAAAGACAAAATAGAATGTAATTAATTAATTACGTATAGGTACTGTACTAACCATTTTTTTAACTTCTTGTAAGTTAATCACTATCACTTAATTAGCACTTAAAGTTAAACACTTTGAGGAAATATGTACGTAAACGTAATGCTGCACTTAGAAAGGAGAAAACATAAATGTGCAATTTAGAAATTTCCTTTTATTTATAAAATAATTTTCGGCAAAGATGAAATGATGCAAAGACAAAGTAGATGTGCCGGCATTCCTTTTTGTATGCACTTATTATGCGACGTATCAGCGTTTGTATTGATATTCGCAATTTGTATTTTAAATTTAAAAAGAAAATGTTTCAAAGCTTGCAAAAAAGTATTACATTACACGCGACAACTAGTAAAATGACACTATCACAGGACAAAGATAATATTGTCTCCAGTAGATAGGTACCTAACATTATCAAATATCTTACACAGAACAATTTATCTCAATCTGTACACCCAATTTAATAGTTAATATGATTATGTTTTTCTTTAATTTTTGTGGCTTACGTGGCCGCGGCCGCCCCTTGAAGTGGCCGCCCGTGTGCAGCGCACACGTTCGCACCCATGGACGGCACGGCCCTGACCAAGACCACAAAATGTAACTGAAGTAAAAGCATTTATAGGCATGGTTAATTATTACGCTAAGTTTATTGACAAATTGTCAGATAAATTGAGTCCGTTATACAGGGTGTCTCACGGTGACCACCCATTAGAATATTTCAGAAACTATTACGATTTGAATTTTGAAAATTTGGGTGATGGGGTTTTCGGGCGTGGCCTCCTCAAATAAAATAATGGCGTCTACGTAACACTTCCGGTTTTTCTGGAAATGACACCAACTTTGTTATTTTAAATGTAACACCCTATATATTATTACGATTTTGGATTCTACGTAAAATTTTAGGTGGACTTTCATCAAGTTTTCTTATTCCTAAAATTAACCGTTTCCGAGATATTTAATTTTTTTAATAAAAATTAAAATAAACACTATCTGGCTTAAAACCGTGTGAATTCTACAGCAAGAAAGGTGAAGGAACCATATTGATACGAGAGATAGCTGGACCCCTAAGCTTCCCATCCGTACTTTCAAAGTGGCTTAATTGCATACAGGGTGGTGGAAATTTAATGCGGAGTTTAGTTAACTTCAAATCATCATAAGTTGGTTTTTTCAAATGGAACACCCTGTATGTTTCGTCGTAGTCTGATGCAAAATTTCATTCTCTTTCGAACGGTACTATGGTTCCCTATACCTATCTCTTCTAGTTTTTGAGATATCTACTGTTTTTTGTGTAGTCTACTAAGGTCATTCAATTTCTTGCGTTTGTTGTTTTCAATTTTTTTAATAAATAGTATTCAATTTAACTGTCACTAGTGGTGTTAGACTGACAACTAATAACTCGTGGTTTGTTTTGAAGTCCTGCTAAGCCATTTTCGCAAGAAACAGTTAAAAAATTAAAAAAGTGTCCTAATACAGAAAAATCAAGATACCTGTCTATTCAGGTTGCGATTACAATAATTGTTCAAAATGCTCTCCATTTACAATTTGACAAAAATGTAAACGGTCAGTAAAATTTCGTATTGAATTTTGTATTTGTTCTGGAGTGATGCGATTGGCTTCTTGAACTATTCTCTCTTCCAATTGTTCAAGATTATGGGGACACTTTTTTTAATTTTTTAACTGTTTTGTTGTGAATAAAATTAAACATGTTAATACTTCCTGAACGTAGTTTTTTATTTTGCATTCAAAAGTGTTAAAAAAATCTGGGGGTTCCATTTAAAAAAAAAAGTTGGACGTATTTCCGATTACACCGGAAGTGAAAAAAAAAAAACTTTATTGCATAAAATGCATTTATATTAACTATACCCCCATACCAAATTTCAGAAATCATACTTTTCAAATTACAAAGTTATTCGACCGTTCCGGGACTTTTTACTAACCCTGTATACAGGGTGTCCCTGAAATGCGTGGACATCGCTTAACCACAGATTCCTTGTTCGAAAATAAGACGATATAACCACAGAATAAAGCACAAGTGATTCAGAAGCGACACTCCGCGTCGGCACCTTTGAAGTTATGTTGCCGGTACAAGGCGGTCTCGTCGGGGCAACCACGCCCATTTTAGTCAAACTTCCTTGTCTGTTGCATTAGCAAGGCTAGTAAAAAGAGGAGTGGTTTGTAGTTTTTGGCATTATTATCTAAATTTGAAATCGTATAAAAAAATGTCATAAACGAAAAATATTTGCCATACATTTTCGCATTTGATAGGCGGTTCACCGTAAAACTAATTCCGATAGAATTGTCGCAATAAGAGTTCAAAGTGAAGGTAAAAGGTAACCGTAACTCCAGCATACTACCACATGCTACTCTCACGTTGACTTAATTTTTAATTCTTCGTTATTTCCTACTTCAAATCAATAATGCAGAAAAAGCATGTAATTTACGATTTACGAAGTATAGGTAGGTACTAGGTATCTAAAGATATATGTACAGGTGTAGTCACATAAGAAGGCGAGAACCGGCGCAACCCGATTCATGACTCCG